>ML356204.1:0-25232 GCA_005239505.1 Nicotiana paniculata | reverse complement strand
TCAAGTAGATACATAATAAATAGGAATAGCTAATTGAGGGCCCTTTCAATCAACTACAACAAGAACGTAGTTGAACAAAAAGAGATTAATCAACCAAAATATATTAATATCACAATAAATTCACCCCCAACGGGTTCTACCAAAACCTTAGACTAAATAATTTAGCTACTCATGTTTATAATAATCAAAACTAAAATAAATTGAATAATTGAAATATAAAGTAATGAATACAAGATGTAGAAATCAATGTTTTGTCACTTCAATGGTTTCTTCTCTTCAAATCCTTCGTCTGCCTTCCAATCCTCTTAAGTTGTGTTTTAGGAGTCTATTTATATGTTTAGGGCGAACCCTAAACGTGTGGGATACTTCTATTTCAACCGGGAAACACTTAAACTCGTCAAAACTCGGAATTGGCTGAACCTGGGACCCCAGGCGTTTGGACCTTGGAGCCTGGCTAACGCCAGGGTAGGGATGGCGTTTCAACCCTAACGCCTGGATAATGCCAGGGTGGATGGAATTTCAACCCTAACGCCTGGCTAACTCCAGGTAGGGTCAGGCTTTTGGGCTCTGGCGCTCGGCTATCGCCCGGGTGTTTCCTCTTCGACCCTTAAGCGTATTTTCGACGTATTTGCATCCCTTTAGCTCCGTTTCCATCTCCAATTCACCTACACATGAAATAAACTCCATTAAGCACATAAAAAGTGTATTTTTATCATTAACGCACCTCAAATGTAAGGTATATTACATGTTAAACTATGCATTCTAGCCTCACATCAAGTACTCTTGCGATGCTTAGGGGAAGAAGAAGCACTCCAAGCTTTGCAAGAGACACATTCTGGGGTATGTGGGTCACACCAGTCTGGACCAAAGCTCCACTTCCATATAAAAAGGTTGGGATATTATTGGCCAACGATGGTAAAATATTTCCTGGACTACACTCGAAGATGCAAGGCTTGTCAATTCCATGCGAATTTTATTCATCAACCTCCTGAAGTGTTTCACCCTACTGTTGCATCCTTGCCGTTTGACGCTTAAGGATCAGATGTTGTTTGGACCACTGCCAAAGTCCTCTGGTGGGTACCTATACATCTTGGCTGCAACTGACTACTTCTCAAAATGGACTGAAGTTGTTGCTCTTAAGGAGGTAAAGAAGGAAAGTATTGCAAGTTTCATTTGAGTAAACATAATCTATCGCTTTGGCATTCCTCGTTGCATAATAACAGATAACGGAAAGCCATTCGATAATAGGTTGATGAACAAGGTTTGTGATCTCTTTAGGTTCAAGCAACATAACTCTTCGATGTACAACGATGCCGCCGATGGTCTAGCTAATGCATTCAACAAAACTCTATGCAACTTGTTAAAGAAAGTTGTCTCCAAATCCAAACGAGATTGGAATGACCGTATGGAAGAAGCTCTATGGGCATGTAGGACGACTCACCACACGCCAACACAAGCGACTCCTTATTCACTCTTTTATGGAGTCGAATCAGTCTTGCCACTTGAGCGTCAAATACCTTCATTACGACTGGCTATTCAAGAAAGGATCGCTGGTGAAGAAAATGCTCGACTTCGATTAGCAGAGTTGGAGGCTCTTTATGAGAAGAGGTTGGAAGCTCATCAGAGTCTTGAATGTTATCAAGCTCGATTGTCTCACGCCTTCAATAAAAGAGTTCGCCCGAGGTCCTTTCAAGTAGGAGATCAAGAACTTGCCATACGAAGACCCATTATTACTTACCATAAACCTGTAGGGAAGTTCACTTCAAAATGGGATGAGCCATATGTCGTACAAGAAGCTTACTCAAGTGGGGCTTACAAGCTGGTTGATGCAGATGGCATGAGAATCGTCCCTATCAATGGCAAGTTTCTGAAGAAGTATTATCCTTGAAGTTGCCACGCTCCTTGACGCATGAGCCTAAACTGCATGTTCGAACTCTCCTTGACGCATGAGCCTAAACTGCATGTTCGAACGCTCCTTGATGCATGAGCCTAAACTGCACTTTCCTACACTCTTGGCCCGCAAGAGTCTAAACTGTGTGCGGCCTACCTAAAAAAGTTAAAAAAAAAAATTGTCCGCTAGGTTGAAAACCTCGAAAGAGGCTACCTAGGCAAAAGTTAGGACATAAAAAAAGTCAGCTAGGTTGAAAACCTCGAAAGAGGCGGCCTAGGAAAAAAATAGGACATAAAAAAACCTATTCTGAACTACGGTATGACTTGATCCTCTTCACCGAGGTACGTAGGAAGCTTAGAGTTTCATTCTGAGTTCAGTCGCATGAGTTCAAAAGATACATAGTGCCCCATCATGTTCAAATAAAGTACGATGAAATGTAATCCATTTAACAACCACTTGAAAATCGAGTTGAGATACCATTTTTCTGTTAAACTTTGGGTCCCATTTGATTTAAAGGGGGCAAGCTGCTATGGTAAAATAGTGTCTTCACTGAAATGATGAAAATGTTTACATCAAAGTTTAGGGATTCGCTATGTCTTCATGTTCACATAATCTTCAAGTTTGTTGGACTTCATATTTGCTCACTGCTAAAAAAGAGGAAATATTGATTTTTTATTGATAGAAAGAAAAACATCTTGTGACTTCGAGGCTTCCATACCAAAACACAAAATTTTTGGCAAAGTCGCGCCAATTCGAAACTGTCGGTATTTCAAAATCTGATGTTGACTTCGAAATATTAGCTGAAACTATCCTTAAAGTATTAAAACCTAAATTTTGGAGATTCTTTATTTTTTGAAGTCTCATTTTCATAAAAACAAACAGTTTGTGATTTCGACGTTCCTACATCAAGATACAATTTTTTTGGTGAAGTCGCGCAAATCTGAGACTATCAACGTGTCAGAATCTAAAGTTAGATTCAAAATAATATCTGGGACGATTCTCAAGTTATTTGATTCCGAATTTTGATATTTCCTAGATCTCAAAGTCCATTTTCTATAAAATCAAGCGGTTCATGATTTTGACATTCCTACATCAAGATATAAAAGTTTTGGTGAAGCTGCACAAATCTGAAACTATCAACATGTCAGAATTTAAAGTTAGATTAAAAATAATATCTGGGATGATTCTCAAATTATTTGATTCTGAATTTTGGATTTGTTCTAGATCTAGAAGTTTATTTTCCATAAAATCAAGCATTTCATGAATTCGACGTTCATACACCAAGATATGAATTTTTTAGTGATACTGCACAAATCTGAAATTTTCAACGTGGTGGAATCTAAAGTTGGTTTCAAAATATTACCTGCGGCGATTCTGAAGGTGTTTGATTCCAAATTTTGGATATGTCTTGGATTTTAAAGTCTAATTTCTAAAAGAAACTAAATACTCATATTTTTAACGTTTTCACATTGATATATATATCTCCCACCACAAAAGGTGCAAAGATGATGAACAATATTATCCTCAAAGAAGGAGGATGTATTTCCAATACAGAGAACTTCGAGACATGAATGCCAACGACATTTTTTTTTAAAAAAAAGGCCAAGTTCCATCATGGGGGCATCAATACATCATAATAAGCAAAGAACTATTGATATTGAACCGCAACGGAAGAAGGGGCATTAAACAAAACACGTGATACAAAATAAAATAGATGGAGTTTTCATTCCTAAGAATAGCCGCTACTTAACCAAATGCAAAAAAAAGGCGAATAAAATACTCTATATTGACTAATCTAAACACAAATTGTAATTGACCAAGTCTTTAAGAGTTTCCTCTAGGTGTTGTTTCTTCATCTCCATGTCGGCCAAGTCATCAGCAGTTGCCAAGGAAACATCAGAACATCTACGGTACTCCTCTTCAGCAGATGAGACTCTAGATCAATATCTTCAACCTCTTTCTTGGCAATACCTCGAAAAGCTCTTAACTGTTTCACCTTCTCCTAGGCCTCTTTGAGAGATCGACTGGCAGCAGACAATTTCTCGGCCTTCCCCTCTTTCTCAATCAAGACAAGATCAAGCTGTTCCTTGGCGTTTAAAAATGACTCTGAGTTTTCAACATCCACAACCTTGTCAGAAAGAGTTGAACGTTCCTGGTCATATGATGTGCAAAGCTCAAAGAAAGACGTCAATAGTCCTTTTAGAGAGGAAATATCCACACCCTTTCCGCCCATCTCCTCGAGAATTACTTCGATCTCGAATTGAAGAGAAGAAGCATTGTCTGCGGTAAGGTCCTTGAGTTTGGCATGAATTTTAGCCCAGGCATTTAGAATGAAATCCTTGCAAAGAGTCAAGACAACCTTTCTTCCATCAAAGATAGACATTGTTGGTGCTGATCGTTGGTGAAAATTAGGCCCTGATTTCGCTTGAAGACTAGGAATGAAGTTGCCTCTAGGTCTGACTTAGCTATTGGAAGTGATTTCCTTGAGTCTGGCTCCGCGAAAGATTCACTACTACCTTGGGGCTTGCTTTGGTGGGACGCCATTGAAATGTGAACACCATTTGGCTGCATAGAAAAGGATATATGGTCAGTCAAACTACTTGAATATTATAAAATAATCTGAAAATTTTAATCGTTACCTCTTTGATAGCCGTCAAAGTCCTTGAAGCACTACCGATGCTGTCAGTAATCTTGACTACACCCAAATTATCATCTCCTTGTTTGTTAGAATATGGCTTCACCCGCTTGAAGTTTTGATCTCCATGACTACTATCACTCTCATTTTGGGACATCCGTTTGTTGGAGGTAGGAACAATGGTACCTAAAGGAAAGGAACCCTCGTTGGCTTGATGGGTCTGAACAAGGACCTTCTTTTGAACTTCTTTATATGGAGGTCCCTTGACGTCGCATGGTACAAAATTTTGGATTTTAAAGTAGGAGGCTTGCCCTCCTTGCTATGATTTTGAGGCGTGGTCTCTGAAGGCGTAGTAGTAACTGGCCCGACGCACCAAAGATTGCAAGTGATTTTCAAGGAAGCGTCCATGCAATCTTTCCCACCAAGACTTATAATGGGACGAGACATGCTTCTTCATCTTGGGAATAATAGGGGAAATGTGGCATTTGACCTACTTTTATACAAAACACAAATTCGTAAAAGTTCCAATCCTTTGTCTAAAGAGCACACACAAAAATCTTGATCCAAGCAACAGGGGATGTCTTGATAAAAACCGAATTGACGACTGAAACGATGAGGGCTATAAGGTTCCACGATGAAGGTCGATCCATTTCTCAAAGGAAGGTAATTCGAGCGAATATTCATAAAATAATTTGATTCATATCTTCCTCTTTGCCATCATCACGATAATAGTACGGTTGAGGATTTCTTGGCATTGTGGAAGCCCATACGACAATTTCTCCTCCATGAATACGTTTTCTCGCATCATCATTCCCAAAGTATCTCGATGTTCCCTCACCTGAGAATATGGTCATCAGAGGAGTAGCCCGGCCTATTTGTTAGAGAAAAATGAGTCTTGAAGTAGCAGGCCAACCAACCGTACACATAATGAATTGGATAGTAAACTCTAGAAGAATCTAATGGTGAGACATTTAAAATTGTGTTTAATCCCTTGTAAATGCTAGCTAAGGCTGGAACGACGAGGTTAATTCTTTGCCCACACGCTAGAAGGCCTGCAATCTTGATTGTCTCAGGCCGAATAAAGTCACCTTCTTTTGTAGAGAGCACAAAGACACATAACCAGCATGATAAAAAAGCAGCCAAGTATACTTCGTCTTTCTTGTCACTTCCAACCCCAAGTTTAACAAATAGTGCATCTTCAACTTCCGACCAATTGACCATTTTACCTATGGCTCTAGTAGGATTGTGTGTTGATTTGGGACGAGCTGACTTCTTTTCTTTCTTGCTGGAGGTTGTTCATACTTTAAAACCTTTTTGCTCCAAAATTCTATTCATCTTCTTACAGGGACGTTATGATTTTTAGCGTTTCCCTCTCGGAGTTGGTGATGTGCATCAAAAAATTATTGACATGCTTGTGGAAGGAACATTTTATCCTTGTCGTAAACACCTGTAAGTTCTCGAGTATTTAGAATAACTTCCTCATAAGGAGACCCCATTAAAGGCAGACCCCCAATAGTGCACAAATCCCAAAAGGATATAGATAACTCTCTGACTGAGGTAAGCAACGTGTTTGTGATAGGACACCAAGCCTCACAAAAGGCATGCATGATACTTATAGAATGATCATAATTAAACAATGAGGCATAGACAACATCGTAAATATTGATGGCCCTCAATGCTCGATGGTTCCTACTAAGAATATCTTCGGTCCACTCCCAATAGCCGGGGATATAATGAAATTCGCAACCAAAAGTTAAGGAATCACTCCAGTATACTTCTCCTTTGAGGATTCGTCGTCCTAAGCATGGCAGGGAACTTGCCACATTTTTAACTTTGTGATTATGGGAACGAAGAGTCCAAGTCTTGAACTTACGTTTGGTGTTTTCAAAGGTCTAATCAACCAAACGAAATGGTTTTTCAAGGATGGCCATGAAGCTGCATTTAAGCCGATCAGTGGTGTATCTACTAGTAATCTGGTCTCCGTTTTACTATCCTTGTGCTATGAAATTACAAGATACTTGGACGTGGAGGAAGAGGATTCTGAGTCTCTGAAGTAAACCATGTTCAACCTGCATAAAAAACAATTGTTAGTACCTAAGTCAAAAGGGAAGAGTAACAATCGCAATCTTGAAAGAGAGCATGGATAAGTAAAAAAAAAAAAAGAATTTTTTCCTAAAAAAAAAAAAAGGATGTCTGTGTCAGACTTTTTTCGTTGCCAGCTTTTAAAAGTGTTCGTCTCGAACTTTAGGCATTCATATTTTTAAGGTTTTCGTTCTGAACTTTTAAAAGGCGTATGTTTCGAACTTTTAAAGGTGCTTGTGAAAGTGTTCGTGAAGAACTTTAAAGAGACCCTACTGCTGCTTTTAAAGATTTCTTTGCCACAAATTTTAAAGGTCTTTACCGCGAACTTTTAAAGATCTTGACCACGAGCTTTTAACGATCTTCGTACGAACTTTTATGGGTCTTCCCCGCAAAATTTAGAGGTATTCGTAGCGAACTTTTAGAGGTCTTCACCGTGAACTTTTAAAGGTCTTCACTGTGAACTTTTAAATATCTTGATCACGAGATTTTAAGGATCTTCGCACGAACTTTTATGGGTCTTCCCCGCAAATTTTAAAGTTATTCGTAGCGAAAAGTGTTCTGTAGTTTGATGAAGTTACTTCTACAAAGAAAAAAAAAGATACAACAGAGTACAAAAAAAAAGCACAAGAAAAGGAGGAGAAATTACCTTTGAATCGGTTTCCGAGTCTACAAAACTAGACTCAATCTGACTTGAAAATACTACAAATGGATGCCTATGACTGAAGAGTAAGGGTCTATTTATATAAATGTCGAAGGATAGCCGTTGCAGATTACTGCCGATGTGGGATAGAAGTTTTAATCAGACTCCTAAATGGAGTCGACTTGTTGGTAGCTATGGAATGACCAAATCCGTAAGAGACTTGGATAGTTATGCACGATGTACCCAATCAGAAAATGAAGTCTCATTTTTATTGTAAAGACAAATCATGGATCCAATCTTGAAATAGTTAAACAAAACTCTTGAAATAGTTAAACAAAACTATGAATGGATGCCTACGACTGAAGAGTAAGGGTCTATTTATATAAATGTCGAAGGAGAGCCGTTGCAGAGAACTGCCGATGTGGGATAGAAATTTTAATCAGACTCCTAAAAGGAGTCGACTTGTTGGCAGCGATGGAATGACCAAATCCGTAAGAGACTTGGATAGTCATGCCCATTGTACCCAATAAAAAAATGAAGTCTCATTTTTATTGTAAAGATAAAGCATGGATCCAATCTTGAAATAGTTAAACAAAACTCTTGAAATAGTTAAACAAAACTTGAACCATAACAGTGATAATGTCTATTACAATGATGAGTATTGTTGCTTTTCTCATCATTAACAAAGTTAGGCACCGTTTTGAAGTCTTACGTGTGCATCAAAAAAAAAAAAGGACACCAAAAGTTATTGCTAGACATGTCAGTAATTTGTGTTCTCCATGTTACATTTGATGTGCTGTAAGATGTTAGCTATTATTTCTTCTGGACTACGTAAAGTGTATCCAATAATCCAGTTAATACTTCAAGCCTAGTCATCAAAGGTTTAATACCCCGTCAAGCCTTGAAGTAGGGGGCATTTGTAGGCATATAAATTTTATTAAAGTTAAATCCATAAAATAATTTGGATTATATTTTAAATTCAAGATATATTGGTCCAAATAAATATTATTGTCTAATATAATTGGATTAATTATATAAATCCAATGTATATGGATTAAATAAATAAGTCTTAATCCAATGGGCTAGCCTATTTAATATGGCTAAAGTGATGAGCCCACTTCATTAAGCCCAAGATCTCATCTTCCTAGAGGCCCAGTTTGATGCCGCGTGTCAAATGACGTGGTGCACCAAGTCAAACAGAAGAGCCAATAGGATTGTGCCACGTGTCAAAATGACAAGGCATGCCAAGTCAAATTAAAAGGCCAATGAAACCGTGCCACGTGTGCAAGTGACACGTTCTGGGCCAATCAAATGCGGCCTTGTCACACTTCAATTTGATTGGTCGGAAAGAGTTTGTTCTTATCATAACTCTTCCCTCCCTCAACTATAAATAGGGGTCTTCATAACCCAGAAAAGAGACTTGTAACGACCCGACCGGTCATTTTGCATTATCGGACCCCGTTCCCCTAAATGAAACTTCTCATAGCGGCTTATTGTGATTTATGACTTGCGGAGACGGGTGGTTCAGGATTCGGAAGCGTTTAGAGTGGTATAGGAACACTTGGTTCCTTAAGGTTGGCCTTTAAGGCCAAGTTTGACTTCGATCAACCTCTTGAGTAAACGACCTCGGAATCGAGTTTCGACGATTCCAGTAGCTTCGTATGATGATTTTGGACTTGGGCGTATGTTCGGAATGGGTTTTGGATGAACCGGGGGTGTTTCGGCGCCCAATATCAAATTTGAGTTTCCTGAAGTTTGAAATTTGGTTTGGAACGTGTTTTTGTGTTATCGAGGTCCGAACGGAATTCTGATACTGGGAATAGTTTCGTTATGTCAATTATGACTTGCCTGCAAAATTTGGTGTTATTCCGAGTAGTATAGGTCTGTTCGGCGCATTGTTAGCGAATTCAAGAAAAACTTAAAGTTCCTAAGTTTGGTTCCAGGGGTTTTGAGGTGTGATTTTGAGTTTTAGCGTTGTTGCAGGTGTTCCAAAGGCTCGAGCAAGTCTGTATTATGATTTGGGACTTGTTGGTATATTTGGACGGGGGCTCGGGTGGGCCCAGGTGCCTCTTGGGAACCAAACGAGGCCAAAAACCAGCTGAAGCAGTTACTGGTGCACCTGATCTGGTGTGACCGCATGTGCAGTTGCTCAGTTGCAGGTGCGAGACCGCTCCTACGGTCCCAGCCTCGCAGGTGCGACCCCCAGGTGGGCTGCCCAATTCTCGCAGATGCGGGTCATCCGCGCAGGTGTGGAGCCGCAAGTGCGGACTCCTGCCCGCAGGTGTGATCCCAGGCCCTTGACCCATTTTTCTTAGGTGCGAGCTATTGCTTGCAGGTTCGAGACCGCAGGTGAGGTCCTTGATCCGCAGGTGCGGAATTACTGAAGGCAGTGTGTTCTTTTAAACTCGGAAAATGTTCATTTTCTCCATTTTCCTTCCACCATTGTCGACTTAGGGAGCTTGGGAAAGGGCCAATCCACCTAGCTATTGAAAGGTAAGTGATTTCTACTCTAATATTAGTTTAATACATGAAATCCTGGGTAGATTAACCTCCTAATTAGTGAAAAATCAAGGGTTAGATTAAAAACCTAGGTTTTATGGAAAATGGGAGAATTACCAAGAAATTTGCCATGGAATCATACAAAACTATATATTAGTGATCCTTAGGTTATGGATAAGTGTTTCCTTTGTAAATTTCCGGAATCCGAGCACGTGGGCCCCGGGGTGTATTTTGAGATATTGTAAAGTAGGCTAAATTGGTTAATTAAATAGGGAAATTCCATACTTTTGAGCATTAATTGATGTATTTATGTAACATTTGGCTAGTTACGAGACCTTGGGTGACAAGAGTCCGTGCGTAGCTACTATTATGTTATGTTGGGTAGTTCTAGGATTCACAAGCATGCTTTTGTGTGCCTTACATGTGTACCTAAATGTATTTGAGTTGCATAGTATCCTTGAATTTGGTGTGAAAGTATTAGGAAGTTATGTTCAAAAATCATATTGCTTAAGTTCTTGCTTTTACGTACAATATCTGTTAAATCCCTAAATGTTTAAAAGTTATGTGTATGTATACGGCACCGTGTCGCATGTATGATTCATGAGTGGGATAGACCTACTATTATGTCAACCATTTCGCATGATCGATTCGCGAGCGGGGTAATGGATGCATCTATGGTTCGGGCCGTTCGACCCTCGGCAGTGCACATTTATTTTTCGCGACGCTTCGGCCGTACGCTTTCGGCCTATTATGTGCTATATAATTTAATGGAAGTTTGTTGAAATTGTATAAACTATTTCATGTGAAAAGGGAATTTAGTACATTATATGCTAGTGACATTTGACATGCAAAGGTAATTAGAACTATACTAGATATTTTATGACTTTATGATTACTGCGACTGTTATGCCTGCCTAGTTCTTATTGAATTATGTTATTTAGAAATGTTGACCCTAGTAAGTATCACGTCTACTTCTCTTCACTACTTCTTCGAGATTTGGCGGGATACTCACTGGGTACATATCTGTTTATGTACTCATGCTACGCTTCTGTACTTAATTATACAGGCTCTGAGGCAGGTGCATCTGGGCATTTATCCGGAGCTCGTCCCTGATGTATACTTGGCGTGGACTTCTCGGTGAGCTACTTTCCCTGACGTATCTCTGTGGAAGATCCTTGGAGTTCCTCTTTTCTGTTGGCACGTCTGTATTATTTTTCTTTAGACAGTAGGGCAAACTTGTATTTTCTTTTGGATACCCGTTTCTATTAGATGCCCGTAGACCTGTGACGCCAGTTCCTGGCATGCCCACGTAGTGGATATTCTATTCTTTTGGGTTGTAACTATCGGTGGTGTTTACTATATTTGTTGCTCACTTTTGGTCGTCTAAGTCACTAATTTACTTTGAATTTATGCTTTGAAAGAAAAACCTATTAAGTATGGTGAATTACTTATAAATTAAAAAGGGATCACTAGTAAATTAAGGTTGGCTTGCCTGACATCGAAGTTGGGTGCCATCACGACCTAAATTGGGATTTGGGTCATGAAAACATGGTATCAGAGCCCTAGGTTCAAGTAGGTCTCACAAGTCACGGGCAAACATAATAGAGTCTTGCGGATCGATACGGAGATGTCTGTGTTTATCTTCGGGAGGCTATAGGGTGTTAGGAAACTTCTCTTTATTCATGTTCTATCGTGCAGTCGATGGTTTACTAAATCTCATTCTTCTATTCTCTTACAGATGGTGAGGACACGTGCGGATGATGTTCCAGACCCAGGAGATGCCGCTATCCCTGCCGTCCGAGGCCGTAGCAGAGGCCGAGGGAGGGCACCGACCCTAGACAGGGGACGAGGGCATCCCAGAGCGTCCCAGAGATGTCCCAGTAGCACACCTAGCAGATCCGGCAGAGGATCCTTTTATAGAGGAGCAAGACGAGGTGTTCCCAGCAGATCCTGTCCCAGTAGACTTTATGAAAGCGCCAGGCTTCCAGGAGGTCATGGGTCGTATGATGCGGTTCATGGACACTATGACTCAGGCTGGTTTATTTCCAGTGGATCCTGCCATATCTCAGGCGGGAGGGGGAGCCCAGACCCCTACTGCCCTGGGCGCAAGACATGCATCAGCAGTATATCACACTCCGGGTACACTACCCGTGGGTGGAGCCCAGCTGGTAGGAGCAACACCTGAGCTCAGAACAGCTACAGACGGTGATCCTCAGAAGTTACTGGATAGATGGACCCGATTGCACCCTCCTATCTTCGGATGTGAGAAGGTCGAGGATGCCCAGGACTTCATTGATAGGTGCAGGGACAAACTGCACAACATGAGGATACTTGAGTCCCATGGAGTGGACTTCACTACTTTTCAGCTTGAGGGCAGGGCCCACAGATGGTGGCAGTCCTATGTCCTTGGTAGACCGACAGGTTCGTCTTCCATCACTTGGGAGCAGTTCACTCAGCTGTTCCTGGACAGGTATATCCCACCCTCCAAGAGGGAAGAGCTGCGATATCAGTTTGAACAGCTGCAGCAGGGACAGATGTCAGTGACAGACTATGATGCCAGGTTTTCTGAGTTGTCTCGTCATGCCCTTATGATACTTCCTACTGATGCTGAGAGAGTGCGGAGATTTATAGTTGGGATGCACTCAGGTATTAAGGCCAACATGTCCCGAGAGGTAGAGATGGGGACTCCCTATCAGCTTGTGGTCGAGATAGCTCACCGGATTGACGGTTATCGTTCGAGGGGCAGAAAGCAGAGTCAACATGATAAGAGAGCTAGATTTTTAGGAGATTTCAAAGGTGCCCCAGCCAGGGGTAGAGATCAGTTCGGTAGAGGCCAGCCTAGCAGACCTCCATATTCATCTACTCCACCACCTCCCTGTAGTGCTCCAGTGAGGCCCTATTTCAGCG
Source organism: Nicotiana paniculata (assembly GCA_005239505.1). Taxonomy (NCBI): domain Eukaryota; kingdom Viridiplantae; phylum Streptophyta; class Magnoliopsida; order Solanales; family Solanaceae; genus Nicotiana; species Nicotiana paniculata. The sequence goes on along the minus strand of ML356204.1, from coordinate 12,578 downwards.
CCATGTCAGAGAGTTCCTACCGTCCGCCAGCCATTCGGGGTTCCTCAGGCGGTATGCCGGTCATCAGGGGTCTTCTAGTCCTTACTTCAGTGCCATGCCGGAGGGTTCTCACCATCCCCTAGCTATCCAGGGTCCTTCTTCAGGGCAGTAGGACATTCCACTGGCGCGATGTTATGAGTGTGGAAATCCAGGCCATATGAGGAGGACTTGTCCCAGGCTTCGGGGAAAGTCCGTTCAGGAGAGCTATGAGCCTACATTTTCAGCACCGACGGTTCGTCCACCTAGAGGTGGAGGGAAGAATGGTAGAGGTCGTCCCAGAGGTGGAGGCCAGGCAGGGGGAGCTCTGTCGGCCCCTATTCATTCTAGAGGAGGTCAATCATCCGGTTCTCCAGCTAGATTCTATGCTATTTCGACCCGATCAGATGCAGTGGCCTCAGATGCCGTGATCACAGGTACTATTTCAGTAGGTGGTAGAGATGCATCAGTGTTATTTGATCTAGGATCCACCTATTCATATGTGTTAGCCTTATTTTCTTGTTTCTTGGATGTTCCTCGCGAGTCCTTGGGTACTCCTATTTATGTGTCTACTCCTGTGGGCGATTCTGCGGTTGTAGACCGGATTTATCGATCTTGTGTGATTTCATTTTGTGGGTACGAGACTAGAGCGGACCTTCTATTACTCCACATGGTTGATTTTGAGGTTATTTTAGGCATGTATCGGTTATCTCCTTATCATGACGTGCTAGATTTCCATGCCAAGACAGTTACCTTAGCCATGCCCGAGTCGCGTAGGCTGGAGTGGAGTGGTTCCTCAGTTAGTGTAACCAGCCGAGTTGTTTCATTCCTGAAGGCTCGACATATGGTCAAGAAGGGTTGTCTGACCTATCTTGCTTATGTGTGGGACACCACCGCCGAGTCTCCGAGGATTGATTCAGTGCCAGTGGTTCGAGAGTTTGCTGATGTATTTCCTTCAGACCTTCCAGGCATGCCTCCAGATTGTGATATTGATTTCTGCATTGATTTATCTCCAGACACCCAACCTATATCTATTCCTCCGTACCGTATGGCTCCGAATGAGTTGAAGGAGCATCTTGAGGAGTTGTTAGCTAAGGGGTTTATCAGGCTGAGTGTATCACCATGGGGTGCCCCAGTTTTATTTGTGAAGAGGAAGGATGGGACTATGCGGATGTGTATTTATTACTGCCAGTTGAACAAGGTCACCATTAATAACAAGCCCTTACCGCGCATCGATGATTTGTTTGACCAGTTGCAGGGTGCTGGGGTGTTTTATAAGATTGATTTGAGATCGGGATATCATCAGTTGAGGATTCGGGCCTCAGATGTTCCGAAGACTGCTTTTCGTACGAGATATGTCCATTATGAGTTCCTGGTGATGTCCTTTGGCTTGACTAATTCCCCAGTAGCATTTATGGACTTGATGAACAGAGTGTTCAGGCCGTACATTGATTCTTTTGTCATCGTCTTCATTGATGACATTCTGATTTACTCATGTAGCTTGGGGGAACATGATCAACATTTTAGAGTTGTGCTCCAGACCTTGCGAGAACAGAAGCTATATGCTAAGTTCTCCAAGTGTGAGTTCTGGTTGGATTCCATGGCATTCTTGGGACATGTGGTATCCAGAGATGGTATCAAGGTTGATCCTAAGAAGATTGAGGCAGTTCAGAGTTGGCCACGTCCTACTTCAGCTACAGAGATCAGGAGTTTCTTGGGTCTAGCAGGTTACTACTGGCGATTTGTGGAGGGCTTTTCATCCATTGCAACCCCACTGACTAGATTGACTCACAAGAATGCCCCGTTCCGATGGTCCAACGAGTGTGAGGCGAGCTTTCAGAAGCTCAAGACAGTATTGACCTCATAACCAGTCCTGGTATTTCCTTCTGATTCTGGGATGTATACAGTATATTGCGATGCTTCACGCGTTGTCTTGGGGTGTGTGTTGATGCAGGAAGGGAGAGTTATTGCTTATGCTTTACGCCAGCTGAAGGTTCATGAGAAGAATTATCCTGTGCACGATTTGGAGTTGGCGACGATTGTTCATGCTCTTAAGATTTGGAGGCACTATTTGTATGGAGTGTCCTGTGAGGTTTATACGGATCACCGCATCTTACAAAACTTGTTCAAACAGAGGGATCTTAATTTGACTCAGCGTAGGTGGCTTGAGTTGCTGAAGGATTATGACATCACCATTCTTTATCATCCGGGCAAGGCGAATGTGGTAGCAGATGCTTTGAGGCGTAGAGTATGGGTAGTGTGGCTTATATTACAGCAGAGGAGAGACCTCTAGCCTTAGACATTCAGTCCTTGGCTAATCGCATGGTGAGATTAGACCTTTCAGAGCCTCGTCGAGTTCTAGCACATGTGGTTGCTCAGTCTTCGTTATTGGGTGAAATTAAGGCTCAGCAGTTTGATGATCCATGCTTGGCAGAGCTTCGGGAGACAGTGGTTCAGGGTGGTACCAAGGAGGTTACAATTGGCGAGGATGGTGTTCTGAGACTTCATGGCCATTTATGTGTTCCTAATGTTGATGGTCTGAGGGATAGGATTCTAGAGAGGCACACAGTTCTCGGTATTCTGTTCATCCTGGTGCTACAAAGATGTATCATGACTTGAAGCAACATTTCTGGTGGAGGCGGATGAAGAAGGGCATTGTGGAGTATGTGGCTAGGTGTCTTAATTGCCAGCAGGTTAAGTGTGAGCACCAGAGGCCAGGAGGCCTACTTCAGCAGACGCCCATTCCTGAGTGGAAGTGGGAGCGCATCACTATGGACTTCGTGGTTGGGTTCCTCGTACTTTGAAGAAGGTTGACGCGGTTTGGGTCATTGTGGATAGATTGACCAAATCGGCGCATTTCATTCTAGCGGCTACTACTTATACTTCTGAGAGGTTGGCCCAGATCTACATTCGGGAGGTAGTCCGGTTGCACTGTGTCCATTATATCAGATCGAGGTCCTCAGTTCACCTCGCACTTCTGGAGAGCGTTGCATAATGAGATAGGTACCCAGATATATCTCAGCACAACATTTCACCCTCAGACTGATGGTCAGTCGGAGCGTACATTTCAGATATTGGAGGACATGCTCAGGGCATGTGTGATTGACTTCGTAGGTCAGTGGGACCAGTTCTTGCCTTTGGCCGAGTTTGCTTACGATAATAGTTATCAGTCTAGAATTGAGATGGCACCATTTGAGGCTTTGTATGGTCGGCGATGTCATTCTCCTATCGGGTGGTTTGAGCTTGGCGAGGCTAAGTTATATGGCACCGACCTGGTGAGAGATGCTTTGGAGAAAGTGAAGTTGATTCAGGAGAGGCTCCACACGGCACAGTCCAGACAGAAGAGTTAAGCAGATCAGAAGGCGCGTGATGTATCATTTATGGAGGGAGATAAGGTTCTGTTGAAAGTCTCGCCGATGAAGGGTATTATGAGGTCCGGGAGGAAGGGCAAGCTGAGCCCGAGGTTTATAGGTCCTTTCGAAGTATTGAGGCGAGTTGGAGGGGTTGCTTATGAGATTGTTTTACCTCCCAGTTTATCAGGAGTTCATCCGGTCTTTCATGTATCCATGCTCCGGAGGTACCACGCCGACTTCTCTCACGTGGTTGATTTTAATACTATTCAGTTGGATGAGAAGTTGGGCTACGAGGAGGAGCTAGTTGCTATTATTGACAGGCAGGATCGCCAGTTGAGATCAAAGAGAGTTTCAGCCGTAAAGGTCCAGTGGAGGGGCCAACCAATCGAGGAGGCGACTTGGGAGTCCGAGGAGGACATGCGGAGCAGATATCCACATTAATTTTAGCACTTCTGGTATGATTCTAGACCCGTTCGAGGATGAACGTTTGTTTAAGAGGTGGAGAATGTAACGACTCGACCGGTCATTTTGCGTTATCGGACCCCGTTCCCTAAATGAAACTTCCCATAGCAGCTCATTGTGATTTATGACTTGCGGGGATGGGTGGTTAGGGATTCAGAAGCGTTTAGAGTGGTATAGGAACACTTGGTTCCTTAAGGTTGGCCTTTAAGGCCAAGTTTGACTTCGGTCAACATCTTGAGTAAACGACCTCGAAATCGAGTTTCGACGGTTCCGGTAGCTTAGTATGATGATTTTGGACTTGGACGTATGTTCGTAATGGGTTTTGGATGATCCGGGGACGTTTCGGTGCCCAATATCGAATTTGAGTTTCCTTAAGTTTGAAATTTGGTTTGGAACGTGTTTTTATGTTATCGAGGTCTGAATGGAATTACGAGACCGGGAATAGTTACGTTATGCCAATTATGACTTGCCTGCAAAATTTGGTGTCATTCCGAGTAGTATAGGTCGGTTTGGCGCATTGTTAGCGAATTCAAGAAAAACTTAAAGTTCCTAAGTTTGGTTCCAGGGGTTTTGAGGTGTGATTTTTAGTTTTAGCATTGTTGCGGGTGTTGCGAAGGCTCGAGCGAGTCCATATTATAATTTAGGACTTGCTGGTATATTTGGACGGGGGCTCGGGTGGGCCTAGGTGCCTCTCAGGCACCAAACGAGGCCAAAAACCAGCTGAAGCAGTTACTGGTGCACCTGATCTGGTGTGACCGCAGGTGCGGTTTCCCAGTCGCAGGTGCAAGACCGCTCCTGCGGTCCCAGCCTCGCAGGTGCAATCCGCAGGTGTGAGATATTGCTCGTAGGTGCGGTCCTTGAGCCGCAGGTGCGGAACTACTGAAGGCAGTGTGTTCTTTTAAACACAGGAAATGTTCATTTTCTCCATTTTTCTTCCACCATTGTCGATTTACGGAGCTTGGGAAAGGGCCAATCCACCTAGCTACTGAAAGGTAAGTGATTTCTACTCTAATATTAGTCTAATACATAAAATCCTAGGTAGATTAACCTCCTAATTAGTGAAAAATCAAGGGTTAGAGTAAAAACCTAGGTTTTATGGAAAATGGGAGAATTACCAAGAAATTTGCCATGGAATCATACAAAAACTATATATTAATGATCTTTAGGTTATGGGTAAGTGTTTCCTTCAAAAATTTTCGAAATCCGAGCACGTGGGCCCGGGGCTGTATTTTGAGATATTGCAAAGTAGGCTAAATTGGTTAATTAAATAGGGAAATTCCATACTTTTGAGCATAAATTGATGTATTTATGTAACATTTGTCTAGTTACGAGACCTTGGGAGATGAGTTTGGAGTTTCGGGCGCGTTCTTGACCCATAAAGTAGGTTCATCACGAGGTGAGTCTCCTTTCTAACCTTGTAAGAGGGAATTGTCCCCATAGGTGATTATAAATAATTGCATGTCCTTATTTAGGGGGACTACGCACGCACGAAGTGACGAGAGTCCGTGCGTAGCTACTATTATGTTATGTTGGGTAGTTCTAGGACTCACAAGCATGCTTTTATGTGCCTTACATGTGTACCTAAATGTATTTGAGTTTCATAGTATCCTTGAATTTGGTGTGAAAGTATTAGGAAGTTATGTTCAAAAATCATATTGCTTAAGTTCTTTCTTTTACGTACAATCTCTGTTAAATCCCTAAAGTTTGAAAAATTATGTGTATGTATACGGCACCCGCGTTGCATGCATGATTCGTGAGCGGGATAGCCCTACTATTATGTCAACCGCGTCGCATGTTCGATTCGCGAGCGGGGTAATAGATGCATATATGGTTCGAGCCGTTCGACCCTCGACAGTGCACATTTATTTTTCGCGATGCTTCGGCCGTACGCTTTCGGCCTATTATGTGCTATATAATTTAATGGAAGTTTGTTGAAATTGTATAAACTGTTTCATGTGAAAAGGAAATTTAGTACATTATTTGCTAGTGAAATTTGACTTGCAAAGGTAATTACAACTATACTTGATATTTTATGACTTTGTGATTACTACGACTGTTATGCCTGCCTAGTTCTTATTTAATTATGTTATTTAGAAATGTTGACCCTAGTAAGTATCACGTCTACTTCTAGTCACTACTTCTTCGAGATTAGGAGAGATACTCACTGGGTACATATCTGTTTATGTACTCATGCTACGCTTCTGTACTTAATTGTACAGGCTCTGAGGCAAGTGCATCTGGGCATTTATCCGGAGCTCGTCCCTGACGTATACTTGGCGTAGACTTCTCGGTGAGCTGCTTTCCCTGACATATCTCTCTGGAAGCTCCTTGGAGTTCCTCTTTTCTTTTGCTACGTCTGTATTATTTTTCTTTAGAAAGTAGGGCAAACTTGTATTTTCTTTTTGATACCCGTTTCTATTAGATGCCCGTAGACCTGTGACGCCAGTTCCTGGCATGCCCACGTAGTGGATATTCTATTCTTTTGGGTTGTAACTATCGGTGGTGTTTACTATATTTGTTGCTCACTTTTGGTCGTCTAAGTCACTAATTTACTTCGAATTTATTCTTTGAAAGAAAAACCTCTTAAGCATGGTTAGCTTGCCTGACATCGAAGTTGGGCGCCATCGCAACCTAAATTGGGATTTGGGTCGCGACAAGACTAGAAGTTATAACAAGAAGCAAGAGGGAGCTCGTAGATCAAACGTTGTGGATTTCTTTAAAAGCTACAAGCATTCAAGTGTTCTAAGGATTAAAAGATCAAGACGAAGATTCAAGAACAAGCTGCAAGTCCCTGGGTTAAAAATACGTCAAGATCAAGATCAGGCCTCAAGCACTTGAATTAAAATAAAATAAAATTCAAAGATTAAGCTCAAAAGCGCTCTTTATTTACCGTTGAAAAGTAGAATCAGAAGATTCATAGAGATTGTAACACTCAAATATTTGAAATAACGATTGTTGCGACATTTTTTATCCCTGGAACGCAATTTATTGTCTACACCTACGTATAAAAACATTTAAATATTCAGTAGTTTTAGCTTTTAGAAGATAATTCTCTACTTATTGTTGTCTAGTTGTTGAAATGTCCATTTCTCACCTTATTGCACTTCAAAGTCTTTAATTTTTTTTAGGTGAGCATGCTGTAGATGTGAATCTAATTTCTTTAGTTTACTATGTTGACACCTTTATTAGCTTGCTTTGGCATCTCCTTGCTTAGTTAATTTGTTAACCTTCCCTGAAGTTATTCTCCAAATTATAAAAATATATTTATTGAGTTTTGCTTGAATCTTTGTTTCGTTGATTTCCGTTAGATTTCAGTGAGATTTTATCATGTTTCGGTTACATCATTTATTGAGGTGAATTGATATTAGCATCAAATTTTGTCAATTTCATGGTTAAGTTGAAATAAAGTTTGTTTTGTAGGACTTAAAAGAGATTTGGGGTTTAACTTCTATAGGCTTCAATGTGTGTGTGTATCAATAACATACCGATTTGGCACATTATCCATAAGCTGAATTCTTTTCTTAATCAATAAACCAGTCTCTTTTTTGCAAACAAATAAGTGGCCTAATGTCATGGAATTCCAATAAGCATAAGCCTAGCAAGTTCAAGCTATAGGTTGGTTAAATAAATTTTAATAGTAGTATATCGTCTCCTCTTGAATAATTAATTAAATAGTCTAATCTCTTTTTTTAATTAATTAATTTAAACGCTAGGCAATTAGTAGGGGCGCGCTTTAACTCACAGAATTGCTTGTGTAGCGTGATGTTTAACATTCAATAACTTGATTCAATAATCTCATACCATAATCATTAGTTTCTAGTTGATTTTTTAATTTAGTTAATCCTTTGCTAAAATTGCGGATTTGCTTGCGTAGCGTGATAGTTGACTTTTAAATTTTCAAGAGCTAATTTTCTCAAGTTTAGTAATTTTTTTGAAAGTATTACAAATAGTTGATTGTCATGATTTCGGATTCGCTTGCGAGGCGCAGTTATGACAAGTTAATTAATTTTGTTATTCGATCACGCATTCGCTTGCGTAGCGTAGTTATGACAACGTAATATATCCAAATTATTTTGTTTAGTAATTCTAATAATCAAGAAGTAAGAGTAGATAGATAAAACATAAAAGTCATATAAATCACAGTTTGTCCATAATTAATTAAAGCCAAGTTTAAGTCAATAAAGTGATCGTACTAAAACCACGGGACTCGGAGAATGCCTTATATCTTCTCCCCGGTAAATAAAATTCCTTACCCGAACTTTATTTTTTGTGGACCAATAAAAAGAGAGTAAAATCTTCCTATGATTAGGGATTCAAATAAAAGGTGACTTGGAACACCCAAAAATCAATTTCAAGTGGCGACTTTGTAAATAAAATAGTCCATACTCAAGATTGTCACTTTAATTGGAAAAACTCTTTAACCCAAAACGACCCATAACATATATATCTTTTTGGGGGTGGAAAAGGAGTGTGACAGCTCTGGCGATTCTGCTGGGGACAACCAGAATTCGAGCTTGTACATATTGACTTTTATTTGGCTTTATTAATTTTGTATATATTGTGATTTATTTGTGCCTAATGTGTTACTTGCCCGCTTTTTACCGCTTTGATATTGTTGAATTGTACATATAAATTGTCTTCTTGCGCACCCCCTCTGAGTCTTCTGAATATAACCCCGGGAATCGCAGATACGCGCCCCATTCTTTTTTGAGATAGAGTCGGTGGGCCTGGGCTCCCGGTGAAGGATTATTAGTCACCCATATTTAAGAACGGGAAGGGTCTAGTAGTTAAGCCGGAGAAGTATTGCTCCCGGTATGCTACCCCTTCCCAACTCGAGTTGTCCGCTCGTTTTATGTCCGGTCTAGATATACCTCATCCTCTAGGATTTGTTTTAAAAGAAAAAAAAAATAGAAGAACAAGCCACATGCCTGGTTATCCTTAGTATGATCGTTTTGTTGCATCACATGCATTTGATTTAGCGAAACTCGGCACAAGGGCTGGGTCCGTATAAGACAAGTATCCTCTTTGAGACCACCATGTTCACTTATGTGCTACTTGCTGCACCATTTGGAAGGCTTGCTTGCATTTATTGACCGGCTTTAGAAAATTAGTTGAGCGGAATTTGAAAAAAAATAAATAAATAAATAAATAAATATATATATATATATATATATATATATATATATATATCATTCCTCCGATTTTGTACAAACACTTCATTTTTACTAAATAAAAATAAAAAATTGGTTAAGTTCGAAGTACGCGGGTTCGATTCTCACAATTCCAGTGGGGTACGTAAGAAACCTTCATCGGGTTCAGCCCCCATTTTTGCAAGAGTTTTCGAAATCTGTGCCCATAATATATTTTTAATAAATCGATAGTTTTGCTGCTTTTTGTATTTTTCATTATTCTAGTCTTTGCGTCCGATCATGTTTTTCAATACAACCTCAAAACCTTTTTTTGAACTGCCAAAGGGTGTTTTCGTAAATATAGCTAATATTTTACCATTTTTCCCTTATGTCGAACCATTTTTGCCGAAATAGCCTTAAAACTTTCCTCAGAAATGCCGAAGGGCTACGTCTGTACAAAATGGTTACCTTGCTCGTTTTAACACCTTTTACCATTTCGTCTTTATTTTTGACCGTTTTGCTGGGACAGCCTTTAAACCTTCCACGGAAGTGTCTAAGGGCTATTTTCGTAAAAATAGTCATTTTATTTTTGCCGTGCGACCTTTGTTTTTGGCATTTTTCCCAAGTCAACCTTATAATTTTTTTTAATGAAGTATCAAATGAGTGTTTTTTGTTAATTTTTATTTGTTTTAACCCGCTTATCCATGTGTCCGGATATTTTTACCAAGACAGCCTTAATACTTTTATTGGAGGTACTGAAGAGCCATTTTCATAAAAATAACCATCTTGTTGCCCTCGTCACCTTTTATCATTTTGTCCTTGTTCGACCGTTTTTTCTAGCCTTCCTCCCATAAGAAGTTTGTCTGTTCCAAAAGTCTACTTAGTGTCATTTCTTTGAGTTTAGATTAAGATTTGACCTCATATTTTTATTTAACTAGGTACGATATGGATCCAGTTAATGGGAGACCTGACAAGAGGCCGAGAGATGAATAGCACTCGCCGTTTAAGATTGTCGACAAAGTGCCTAGGTTATTGAAGCGATGGTGGAACAACATGGATCGGTTTGAGCAAGGAAAAATCAAGGATTATTTGAAAAACTTGGTAAACATCATGAAGATTGAGCCTAAACGAGAAATCATCAAGGCTTTGGTTTATTTCTTGGACCCGAAGAACAATGTCTTTCGTCTTAGTGGATTTGAAATGAATCCTACCTTGGAGGAATTCGCTCAATATACAGATCTGAGGAAAAAGAGTCGAACAAAGAAACTTTTGGCTCCCAGGGATGTCACTGCTACCAAGTTCCTTGAGCAGATGTGGATCAGCCACACCGAGATAGCACATGTAGCGCAAGGGCAGGTCCGCCTAGATTTCGTGTATGACAGGTACATACATGAAAGGGGATCTTATAATATGGGATAAAGCTTGTTAATAAACAGAACCAACACACATGGCGAGAACACGGACAAAAAGCATTCATTGTAGCTTTCTTGGGGTGCATGGTCTTCCCGAGAGAGGATCGGAAGATCAACATTTGGTTATCTGGGATAGTCACAGCCATGATGAAATGAAAATATTCTTCCATTCTTCCTATGGTGTTAGCGGATATCTTTCGTTCCTCGACCAGGTGCTGGGAAGGAAGAGGTTTCTTTGAAGGTTGCAACCTCCTGCTCTAGATATAGTTCATGGATCATATTTTCCGTCGTCCTTATCATGTAGATCACCGTACTTGTTGGGGTAATCATGTTCGCCAACATAATGCTAGATTGAAAAGTAAGTCGGAGATTCACAATTTTCTAGAAAGTGTCCAAGATTGGAAGGAATATCTCCACTCCTTAACAAATGCTCAGATTACATGGAACTATCATTGGTTCACCGCAGAATATGTCATCTATAAGTCATCTTGCGATCCATTTCTGATCTTGATGGGGCTTCGGGGTTATCAGTCATATGCTCCCTTGAGAGTTCTACGTCAGTTGGGTCACAAGCAGATAGTGCCCTTGGTAGAGGTTATGGAAAACTTTATTTGGGAAGCAACATCAGAGGATCCCATTCATGAAGCTTATGCTCAATGTGTTTGGAATGGCACTAAGATACTCGAGCGTGGCACCATGGTGGCAGATTGAGAACGGGGTGAGCTGAATCCTTATTATCTTGACCGGGGACAGTCGTAAAGAGCACTGCAAGTGGGAGGCTAAGATTCAAAACAGAGTTGGGCTGGTTAGGGAAGAGATGAAAAGAGATTATGAATCTGCCTTCGGAGCAGTGCAAGAAGAGCTCGACATCGTTAAAGTAGACAGGGATCTGCTATATGACGCTTTTGAGAAAGAGAGAGCTCAGTGGGCACAAGATAATCAAGCACTCAAAGCCCAAATTCGGAAGAAGAACATAGCCACAATCACTCAACAGCAGGAAGAGAGAGAAGCCCAGTTCAGGGTAGTCTCTGATCATGAGCGCATGAGTTATGCTTCACTAATACAAGGTCTAAGGGATCACTTAGGGGGAGTTGAGTCAAGCAAAGAGCGCAAGATCGCGGAGTTTGAAATAGAAAGGCATCACTACCAAAGTATGATCAATCGGTTGGAGGGGGAGTCACTAGAAGTTCGGCGCCAGAGAGATATGGCCTTGGAGCGCGAGCATGATGCATTGGATCTAGCCGAAACTCGTGGTCAGCAAAATTAAGAGTTGTATTTTGCTCATGAGCACATTAAGGGAAAGATCCTCGAGGTAGCCATATATACCTCCCGAGCTTGCAGGAGTTTCCAGGGAATGACGCCCGAGCGGTTCGCAGAACTATCATTGAACGTCGTCGTCACATATCTACAAATTTAGAGAGAATATTTTGTGATGTTGGGGGTCAGCCACAGGAATAAGTTCCATGACTACAGTGATGCTGTTGGATTCTCCCGCAAAGATCAGAGTCTCTTTTATTTGGCAGTCCATTTTGATTGTTCATTTGTTGTTATTGAGTCTGTAAGAGTCTTGGGTGTGTTGAGTCTTGTCGTTTTGCTTTTATCTTCAACAGTCTATTTCTGAGTCGAGTTTGGTCTTGTTTAGATGTTCATGTTTATGTAATTTTTTATTTTCGAGTCTTGTATTAAAAAAATAAATAATTAAAATCAATGAAAAATATTTTGTTTTAGAAAATTCGAAATTGAACCAAAGATGTTTGTTTTGTAAAAAAAAAAGAGAATATGGTCGTGTCCCTAAACTACGTAATGATCTGATTCATGTGGCGATATGATACGTAGGCAACCATTAAAAGGTTCGATCAAAATATTTCAATAAGGGAACAAAATGAGGTGAGTGAAAAGAGAAGCAAAAAAATGAGAAAGAGAGAGAGAGAGAGAGAAAAAATTGAGAGTGTCAATACGCAGCAACCTTATAAGCTGGGATGAAACATGAAGCCTTCCAAAAGCATGTTAGAAATGGTGACAATGTTAGGAACATGGAATATTACGTGTGATTCATATATGTAAAATGCTTAACTCTAACACGTTTGTTGTCTCTTATTTAGTAAGCTTAATGTGGTTGGTTTGTGGTGAAACTGGAAACACATCATTACTTCACCAGATCTAAAGGAAAGGTACCAATGTCTAATAATGATGAAATCGAGTTGGTC
>ML356203.1:0-17542 GCA_005239505.1 Nicotiana paniculata | reverse complement strand
CTGTAAGGAGAGGAGCTCTATTTGGGATTCTATAGCCTACGCACTTGCCTTTAGGGGATCGAAGTTGGATGAATCTCCAGTGGTTCCTTCCATCGGCGTCATCGAACCACGTTAGCAATCCAGAATAACTGGAAGCTCGAAACGACCGGTCAAAGGAATTGATCCCTTTAGTTCTGTTCTTCTCCTAGTTTTATAGCACACCCATGTTGAGGGATCTTTCCGACGCTAAGCGCGCTGCATCTCCTGTCCAACCAAGTGAAGAATATCTTGTCCAAGCTTGCATCCGGTCAGTCAATTGAGCAGGAGTCGGAGGAAGTAAGAAGATTAAAACAACAACTATCTGATGTATATCAGGCTTGGGTCTCCGGTCAGTTTCCGCCTCAGGGTCCCTCAGAAGGAACTTCTACTGTAACCCTAACTACTCAACCACCGCTCCATGAAACAAGCGATCATATTCTACCACCAGGGTGTGTGCCAAACTACAGCTTCCATGCCGCTCCTGGAACCTCTAATGTGCGACCTCTAGCCGCACCGGTCAGGAACACCCCTCTTGTCGTGTATGGCACGCCGGTATATACAATCCCGCCACCACATCCTGTGACGAGGCCAAACAATTAGCCACCATCTCATGCTTTTGATGGCCAATACTACTCTCCAAATATGGATTTCAAGGTCTCGGCTCCATACAACCAGACTCCTCAGTACGAGTCACCAGTGGAAAATGAAAAGCCTACCAAGACAGTGGAGCCAGATGAGATGGCCAGGAAGATAAAAAGTCTTGAATAGAATATACAAGGACTAGATGGTCACAAAAGTGTATCTTTCAGTGATCTATGCATGTTCCCTCACATCCATTTGCCACTAGGGTTCAAGACCCCAAAATTTGAGAAGTATGATGGACACGGCGACCCTATCACCCACTTGAAAAGGTACTGCAACCAGCTGAGGGGTGCAGGTGGAAAAGAAGAATTGGTGATGGCTTATTTTGGGGAAAGTCTTGTGGGGGTAGCCTCTGAATGGTTCATCGACCAAGATATCTCTCACTGGCATGTCTGGGACGACACGGCTCAGGCCTTCATCAAAAAATTCCAGTACAACATAGCTATTGCACCTGATCGCAATTCCCTGTCCAATATGAAGAAGAAGCCAACTGAAAGCTTTAGAGAGTATGCAATCAAGTGGAGGGAGCAAGAGGTTGAGTCAAGCCACCCATGGATAACCATGAGTTGATCACTGTTTTTCTAGAGGCTCAAGAGCCTGATTACTTTCAGAACATGATATCCGCGATGGGTAGACCTTTTGTAGAAGCAATCAAAATAGGGGAGATGATCGAAAATGGCCTCAAGACTGGCAGAATTGTAATTCAAGTTGCTCGAAAAACCACTACCCAAGCTATCCAAAATGGGTCGGGAAGCTTGGCAAATAGAAAGAAGAGAGATGAAGGGTCCATGATGACTTCGGGATCCAGGGAAGTTCAAAGAGGGGCATCGCACCCTTATGTGCAAGTTCATTAAAGGCAATCCAGCTACCCTCAACATTATTATCCTCTGCCAATTCCTCAATACTCCGTGGGCCCACCATAGTATACAGTGTTCAATGCTCAATCATATGCTCGGCCTCCTAATCAGCAAGTACAGGAACCAGCTCCAAGGATCCTCCGGCCTCAGCAGCAAAATTTTCGGGCACCCTACAATGCTCGTCCCAGGCAAGATTATGGTCAAGAGCAGAGGCCGGCAGAAAAATTCACTCCATTGGCTGAATCATACTCTAGTCTATTCCAGAAACTGAAGCAAATAGGCATGATCGGACCCATTGCTCCCCACCATATGCATCCTGATTCACATGGATTTCAAGCAAATGCTAGATATGAATATCATTCAGGTGCCCCGGGACATAGCACTAATGACTGTTGGACTCTGAAAAGATCCATAGAAAGACTAATTGCTGAAAAACTGATTGTAGTGACAAATGACGAGGGCCCTCATAATGTGAACAACAACCCCTTGCCAGTACATAATGATGTTCATTTTTTGGGAATGATTGGCCTGGATCAAGAATGCAAGCCGGTCGGTCGAGCAGAAATGACAGCAGGAACGATGCAAGAGGGAACCAAACTGGAAGTCAGTCCAAGCCGAGACGTGCCGTTGATTGTGAAAGGTGCCACAAACTTTATTTGTTCTCAAGGTCTCCATATTGGAAGTTCGCTCCATTATTCCAAGCCCAAGTTTGTATGTCCATGGAGGCTACCCCAACACAAAGCAGAATCAAGGTGGTATGAAGGGTTTAACATAGCCAATCATAATCAAACCTGTCGTGCAACCCCCTGTGACAAACACGAAAACCATTCCTTGGAACTACAACAAAACTATGATGACCTACAAAGGCAAGGAAATCATAGAAAAAGTGGGGGAAACTGGAGGTTTGACTCGATCGGGGAGGTGTTACTCTCCAGAAGAGTTGAGGAAGGCCAATCAAATCAGAGAAAGCCAATTGCCAATAAAGAAACCGGTCACTGAAGAAAAGGCAGAAGAGTTTTTGAAAAAGATGGAAGTTCAGGATTACTCAATCATTGACCAGCTGAGAAAGACTCCAGCCCAAATTTCTCTATTATCTCAACTCATACATTCAAAAGAGCATGCTCGTGTGCTAATCAAGATCCTGAACGAGGCACATGTCTCAGAGAAAACCACAACGAATCAGTTAGAGAAGATGGCCAACAGATTTTTTGAGGTGAACAGAATCACCTTTACTGATGATGAACTCCCCGAAGAAGGAGTCGGGCACAACAGGGCTTTACACTTGACTATTAAATGTGAAGGTCACTACATAAAGCGAGTCATGGTTGATGGAGGCTCAAGCGTAGATGTATGCCCTCTCTCCACCTTGCAAAGCATGAAGACAATATAGACAAAATTCGACCCAGCAATGTCCGCATCCAGGCTTTTGATGGCTCAGCGAGAGATACCATTGGGGAGATCAACCTCACCATGACGATTGGGCCGGTTGACTTTGAGATTGTCTTCCAAGTAGTGGACATGTACACTTCTTATAACTTTCTTCTTGGAAGGCCATGGATTCATACGGTTTGAGCTGTGCCATCCACCTTGCATCAGATGCTCAAATTCGAACATGACAGGCAAGAAATTATTGTTCACGGGGAAGACGAGTCATCCATTTATAAAGACCAGTTAATCCCCTGTATTGAGGCCAAGGAAAGGTGTGAGTCCATTGTCTATCAGGATTTTGAAGTGGTTGTTGTGGACCATGTTGAGGAAGGAAAGCCCATTCTGCATCCTCGTCTTTGTGCCACATCTGTAATGGTGGCTGCACTTATGCTAAGACAAGGTTATGAGCCAGGAAAAGGCTTGGGGGCATCGTTGAAAGGAATTTCGGAGCCCATTTCTCCGTTCAGTAACCAGGACACTTTTGTTTTAGGCTTCAGGACAACACAAGCAGACGAAGACAAAGAAAATCACCGCAAAAAGCATGGATGGGTCTTGCAACAACCTATCCCCCACATTTTCTACACTTTTGGCAAGCCACGACTCGAAGAAGGTCAACATTCCTTGGCGCAGGCAAACATTGATAAAATTTGCCATGGACACAGCCAGATGTTTTCTGAAGTGAATATGATCCAGCTTGGTGAAGACACTACTCGTGCCGATATGCAACTAATTGGCCCAGACACCATGTTCAACAATTGGGAAGAAACTCCTCTCCCCACAAGGAAAGAGTCTTGGTAGTTTGCTTTTGCAGCTTCTTTTTTGTATTTTGGGTTACTTTCAGGATTTTAATCCAAACATCTCAGTATGATTGTTTTATTTTGATGTTAACCCTTCTATCCTTTAATATTTAATGAAATGCAATTCATTTTCGTATTAAATTTTGTATCTTTTCCTTTTCCTAATTCCAGTCATTTTGTATCCATTTCAGTTTTGTTAATGTTGGCTTTAATAACATGACATGCATGCAGAATTCATGCCCAGATCTTAAAAAGCCGTCTAATTTCGAAATAATGCATCAAGAGGTTGAATATGATGAAGATGAGGTTGTTGAGGAAATAACAAGAGAGTTGGAACAATTTGAAAATAAGCCTAAGCCCAACCTCATTGAACCTGAGTCCATTAATATTGGAAGTTATGAAGATGTTAGAGAAACAAAGATAAGCATTCACACTGAACAAAAAACCAGAGATGCCCTGATTCAACTTTTATTTGAATATAGAGATGTGTTTGCTTGGTCTTATGATGACATGTCGGGTTTAAGTGCAGATCTAGTGGTTCATAAGCTTCCCACGTATCCTGATTTTCCACCAGTCCAACAAAAGCAACGAAAATTTAAAACGGACATGAGTGATAAAATCAAAGAGGAAATAATGAAACAACTGAGCGCCAATGTGGTCAGAGCTGTCCGATACACCACCTGGGTGGAAAATGTTGTGACTGTGCCAAAGAAGGATGGAAAAACTAGAGTCTGTGTTGACTACAGAGACCTAAACAAAGAAAGTCCAAAGGATAATTTTCCTTTGCCGAACATCCACATTTTTGTAGATAATTATGCAAAACATGAGATACAATCGTTCATGGATTGCTATGCTATTCTAATGGATGAGGATGACGCAGAAAAGACCGCTTTCACCATTCCATGGGGTACTTATTGTTACAGGGTCATGACATTCGGTTTGAAGAATGCAGGGGCAACTTACATGAGGGCCATGAACACTATTTTCCATGACATGATGCACAAAGAGATTGAAGTATATGCCGATGATGTCATTATAAAATCAAAGACACAAGATGATCACGTGGGCAATTTGAAAAAGTTCTTCGAACGACTTCGAAGGTATGGCATTAAGCTTAATCCAGCCAAGTGTGCCATTTGGGGTTCCATATGGGAAACTCCTTGGTTTTATAGTCATCCGGAGAGGCATCGAATTGGATCCATCTAAGATAAATTCCATTCGAGACCTGCCACCCCCGAAGAATAAAAAGGAAGTCATGAGTTTGCTCGGGAGGCTGAACTACATCAGTAGATTCATTGCTCAGCTCACAACCACGTGCGAGCCCATCTTTAAGTTGCTGAAAAAGGATGCTGCTATCAAGTGGACGGACAATTGCCAAAAAGCTTTTGATAGGATCAAAGACTATCTGTCAAAACCCCCTATACTGGCCCCACCTGAACCTGGTAGGCCTTTGTTCTTATATCTATCGGTGATGGATAATTCCTTTGGATACGTTCTGGGGAAACATGATGCAACAGGCAAAAAAGAACATGCAATATATTATTTGAGTAAGAAGTTCACCAATTATGAGGTTAAGTACACCCTTTTAGAAAAGACATGTTGTGCCTTGACTTGGGTCGCTCAGAAGCTGAGGCATTATCTATTGGCCTACACTACTTACCTCATATCCAGAATGGATCCTTTGAAGTACATATTCCAAAAGCCAATGCCCACTGGCAGGCTCGCAAAATGGCAAATTCTGCTCACAAAATTCGACATTGCCTATGTCACTCGCACGGCGATGAAAGCACAAGCTTTGGTAGATCATTTGGCAGAGAATCTAGTTGATGATGAGTACAATCCACTTAGCACATACTTCCTAGACGAATAGGTCAACTCAATAGAGGAGTTAGTTTCGGACGATAACCATGTATGGAAAATGTATTTTGATGGGGCTATCAATATCAAAGGAGTTGGGATCGAGGCAATCCTCATCTCACCTATCGAACAACATTACCCTGCAATGGCCCAACTTCGTTTCTTCTGTACCAATACTACGGCAGAATACGAAGCTTGTATCATGGGTCTGAAAATGGCCCTCGATCTGGATGTGCATGAACTATTGGTTATGGGAGATATTCTGATACGCTTATCCGGCAAGCCCAAGGCGAATGGGAGACTCGAGACATCAAGCTTATTCCATACAGACAATGTGTTCAAGACTTGAGCAAAATATTCAAATCCATCGAGTTCAGGTACATTCCCAGGTTTCATAACGAGCTAGCCGACGCCTTGGCTACCTTAGCCTCGATGCTCCCTTATCCAGGCAACACTTATATCGATCCATTGGAAATCCAAGTTCGGAATCAACACGGCTACTGCAACACTATTGAGAAAGAACTAGATGGTAAACCATGGTATCATGACATAAAACGATTCCTGAAAACAAGGGAATACCTAGAGCATGCCAAGGGAGATCAAAAAAGAACTATAAGGTGGCTCACCGGTGGTTTCTTCCTGAATAGGGAAATTTTGTACAAAAGGACCCCAGATTTGAACTTGTTGAGATACATAGATGCCACAGAAGCTGAGCGGATCATGAGTAAAATGCATTCGGGGGTATGCAAACCACACATGAATGGATATGTTTTGGCGAATAAGATTCTTTGGGCAGGGTATTATTAGCTTACTATGGAGCGAGATTGCTTCAGTTTTGTTCGCAAGTGTCACCAATGCGAGATTCATGGTGACCTAATTCACTCGCCACCTTCGGAGTTGCCTCCCATATCCTCTCCTTGGCCTTTTGTTTCTTGGGCAATGGATGTAATTGGGCTAATTAATCCAAAGGCTTCAAATGGGCATAGATTCATTTTGGTTGCAATTGATTACTTCACCAAATGGGTGGAGGCCGTCACTTTCAAAGCAGTCACCAAGAAAGCAGTGGTATACTTTGTTTATTCCAACATCATATGTCGCTTTGGTATCCCAAAGACCATTATCACTAACAATGCAGCCAATCTAAATAGTCATTTGATAAAGGAGGTATGCGAGCAATTTAAAATTATGCATCGCCATTCTACCCCTTACCGGCCAAAAGTGGAGCCATTGAAGCGGCGAACAAGAACATTAAGAAGATTCTTAGGAAGATGATCCAAGGTTTCAGACAATGGCATGAAAAGTTGCCTTTTGCTCTTTTGAGATACCGCACGACTGCTCGCACATATGTTGGTGCAACTCCTTATCTGCTGGTATATGGAGCGGAAGCTGTAATACCAGCTGAAGTTGAAATTCCCTCTCTTCGGATCATTGCGGAGTCAGAGATTGAAGATACAGAGTGGGTAAAGACCCGATTAGAACAACGAATGTTGATTGATGAGAAACGGCTAGCAGCAGTGTGCTTTGACCAGTTATACCAGCGAAGAATGGCACGCGCTTACAACAAGAAAGTGCGTCCAAGGCACTTCGAGGTAGGCCAAATCATTCTGAAACGCATTCTTCCACACCAATTAGAAGCTAAAGGAAAGTTCGCCCCAAACTGGCAAGGACCCTACATCATCAAGAAAGTGTTACCGAAAGGAGCCTTGCACTTGGTAGATGAAGAAGGACGCGTACCAGACATGACTATTAATGCAGATGCAGTCAAAAGGTATTATGTCTGATATATACCCAATGTGGAACTTTCATGCATGATTTTCTCAGAGTAGAGATGACGAAGGATATCATTGCTCACTATTCCAAATAAGTGTCACCTTTTTGAGCTGTATTTGTCTTCTTTGTTTTCCACTTTTTGGAACCTATGTACTTGTAAAAATAAACAAAAAAGAGAAAAAAAAGTCAAACAACAAATCTTCCTAGTCAGTGAACTATGTCTGACTTGATTCCGAAAGGATACGTAGGCAGCCTTACCCTGTGTTCGGTCCCATCATAACAAAAAATCCATATTCCCAATACTCCAAAACTGGGGCAGAAGTTTGTTTTATTTTACGGGTTTTTCTGTAGAAACGGTTCTAAAAGTTGTAATTCGGTTCAAGGTTCTTTTCGCCTTTTCCATGTTAAGAACTTCTGATCGATCTTTGAGAAACTTTGAAGTCCCCATGCTAGGGGGCATTGGGAAACCTTCCGCATGTCGTATCTTAGTAAAAAAAAAAGAAAAAGAAATGAGAGAGTCTTATCGGTGAAAACTCGTATGGGCACTGTAAGGTGACAATGACAGAGAAATGAGAGAGTCTTATTGGTGAAAACCCAGATGGGCACCATAAGGTGACAGTGAATAGAGAAATGAGAGAGGTCACTTAGCAAGAACCCGCAAAGGGCGCTACTGGCCGAATGAGGGTCTTTGATACTCCGGCATGACCACAACCAAGTCAATATCAAGATGAACATTTGCGATGGATTTTGAGAATAGGACAGATCGGACAGATCAGGTGTCCAGTCCAAAATGCATGTCATGATTCATTGAAGTCGGCACATACCTCCAGATAAGTCTCCCTATTCCTTTCCCCGAAAGGGACACCTTTTGTTTAAGCACAATTCTTTTTCACCTTCAAATTATTCTTCTATTTTTACCCATAATTTTTCTTTGAGTCCCTTTCAGTCTAATCTTGCATCAAAAGCAAAGCAAAGAAATGGCTGCAAAACTAGCTACAGTTTCCCCGTAATATCGAGCATAATTTGGGGCATATATGGCATTGACGAAGGCACAAATCCATCTGTAATCTCGTTTGGTAAGGTAAACAAAGTGTTTCAAAGAAACTGAAAAGGTCGCCTAAGCGAGACCTGCTTCATAAGAAACGTTGATAGGCACTACGGACACAAACTGGTACTGGGTGCAAGACAACTGAGTTTGATTTTAAAGGAAAAAATTGCCTTGCCTTAGGGATAAAGGTTGGCAATACCATGACATCCGAGTATGAAACAGTTAGGGGCAACGTTGGAAAATGAGGTCTCCATATTGCAATACCGAGTATTCGAGCACCTCGATACCACGCTGATATAATCAGTTCTCCAGCTGCGGAGTGTCCATGAATTAAAACTACAACAGGACTTCAAGGCCACAAACCAACCACCACTTTGAAAACTCACAAATGTTTCTTTGTTTGAAGCGGGAACAAAGAAGTGCAGAATGGAGATTCTCGAAGGACGTATGTCACCAAACGTAAGCTCCTTAAAATCTCCATTTTCTGTTATTTTCAGCATGCATCACTATTGTTCACACCTCCCATTTCCGTAGCTTAACCCAGGTAGAACCTTTTCGCCTAGGGGGATCCAACTCATAGTTCCAGGTAAGACCACTCTTCGATCAGGCTGTTTTACGTAGCTCAACTCAGGTAGAACTTTTCGCCTAAGGGTATCCAGCTTGTAGTTCTGGGTAGAAGTATTTTTCTCTCAGGTTGTGTTACGTAGCTTAACTCAGGTAGAAACTTTTCTCTTAAAGGGATTCAGTACTTTTTCAGTAATACAGGGTGCCAACCCCTAGTTTTATTTCTTTCCAGTAATACAGGGTACCAACCCCTGGTTATAGTTTTTCTCAGTAATATAGGGTGCCAACCCACCCCTAGTTACATTTCTTTCCAGTAATACAGGGTACCAACCCCTGGTTACAATTTTTCTCAGTAATACAGGGTGCCAACCCCTGGTTACATTCCTTTCCAGTAATACAGGGTGCCAACCCCTGGTTACATTTCCTTACAGTAATACGGGGTACCAACCCCTGATTACATTCTTTTTCAGTAATACAGGGTACCAACCCCTGGTTACAAGCCTTTCAGTAATACAAGGTGCTAACCCCCGGTTACACCCCTTTCAGTAATACAGGGTATCAATCCCTGGTTACATTCCTTTCAGTAATACAGGGTACCAACCCCTAGTTACATTCCCTCCAGTAATACAGGGTGCCAACCCCTGGTTATATTTCCTTCCAGTAATACAGGGTACCAACCCCTGGTTACATTCCCTTTCAGTAATACAAAGGGCCAACCCCTGGTTACATTCCCTATCAGTAAATACAGGAAGCCAACCCCTGGTTACAGTCCTTCCTAGTGATACAGGGTGCCAACCCCTGGTTACTTTCCCTTTCAGTAATATAGGGTACCGACCCCTGGTTACCTATCATCTTGGTAACGTAGGGTACACAATCCCTCGTTACAAATTTTATCTCTTTTAGCTAGTTTATACTACTGTCTGCCTTTCAATAAATTAGATAGTTTATAGCTTTCACTGATAACTCAAAAAACAATTCCTAGTCCAAATTGGGGCAGAAAAATTTTGTTTGTTTTGTTCATCTTGGATGGCTTTGCAGGCCCCGTTGTAGAGCACGTGTTGTGACGATCGAAGCTTGTAGTTTCAGTTATCATCAGAAGGACGATCACATGATAGTTGGAGTTAACTTTAACAATGTGTCAGCAACCCAGCTTGTCAAGATTCATTTTCTCAAATTCTGATCCAGAAAGCAAGCAATTGAGATTGAGTCATAATCTTTTATTCAAGGAGAATCAAGATCCAATCTAAGGTCAACACAAGAGAGAAAGTCAAGAATCAAGATTTGACTCCAAAAGACACATAGATAGGAATTTTGTAACTCTTAGCTTGCAGCAATATATAGTTCTTTTTCCTTTTGATGTAAGTAGCAAGTAACAGTAACAACGACAACAGCAACAACAATCTTAAATCTTGTGTCCGGTAGTCCTAGCTACTAAACTTTCCCAAGAACTACACTGACCTGATTCCTTTATAGCCAAGGATATGTAAGAAACCTCGGAAGCAAGGTTCGGTCACCATTTTTTCAAAAATGTTTTCATTGGAGTAATACACGAGCAAAATTAGCTATGGCATTCACTTTCTTTGCACGGAAAGTCTTCATGTTCTCGAGCAAAGAGGGGCAGCTGTAAATACCTAATTTTTGCTCTTTCTTTTCTCCTACATTGCACCTTTTTAGGTTTATTTTATGTGTGTATGTAGATTTTAGAATTAAATTTCATAAATAATTTGATAAGGGGTTAAGGGATTGGATTGATGCTTTATTTAGCCAAATTGGGCCAGAACTAGCCCATAAATTCGAGCCTAGGACCCGGTCCAGACCTTGTGGTCTGAGACGCCCAAAACGACGTCGTTTTGGCAAGTGAAGTGAGATTGAATCTCACCCATTCAATCTCATTTGATCCAATGGCCCTTATCTATCTCCCACCTAGGTATATAAAGCCTCAAAATCCCCAAAATTTGCCCCATTTCCCCTTATATCCCCTTTCTTCTTCTCTCTTATCACTCTCTCTCTCCCTCTATACCCCACTGCCCGCCGCTACCCAATCCACGATGGTTCCGCTGGCCGAAAATTGCCGTCGCCGGCGGCTGTTCTCCAAACCACCCCAAATTTCACCATTTATTCTGCTCAACCTCCTCTCCATGAATCCGAACCCCAAATCCCCATAACCCCTCTCAATCTCCGTAAATCTTCCAAATTCCGAAACCCTAGCTCACTTTATTTTGTAAATTCATCGAGTTTTAGACCTCTCTTTCATAAAATACTTACATGGGCGCGTAGAGCTCCACATGATCTATCATCCTACGTTGGTTTCACCCCAAAACTCTTATCAAAATCCGGCCAGATTCCAGAAACCCTCGCCACTGCCACGACCAGCCAAGAACGTCACCGGCCCTTTGTTTGTAGACTATTCCCGACCAAAAACACCCGTTTCTCCCTAGCACAACGCTAGAATTCATTGATTTCGGCGTGTGCTAGAATGAAACGCCCGTTTCAAGGTCGTACATCCACCACTTGACATTCTCGACATCGTCTCATTGCTCGATTCGACGTCGAACGTCCCGGAGTTTGGTATAAGCTCGCACCGTAATCTTTTTCCCCCTTTTTCGTAATTTCTATTTTTTTTCATTAAGTTTAGGTTCTAGTTTAATTTTTTGTTTTCATTTGATTGTTAATCCATGATTGTTAGTTCGTGTTAGCTTCAATCATCGATGATTAGTCGTTATTTTATACTTTTCGAATCATGTATTAGGTAGTATTTTGTTTTAGTCTGTCATTATTTTCCCGTTTAGTAATCAGTTATATTAATAACTTTGATGTGAATACATATTTGTTGGACTTAATGTTCATTATGTCTTCAGACTTCAACTAAAATTTTGAAGTCTCCGAACTATAACTGAAATATTAAATCCGTCAGTTCTAGCTTCTTTAATTTCTGATTTTGATAGTTATTTGTCTTGAAGTTTAGGTCATGTTGATTAATGATTCAGTTTACTTATATTAGTATATCTGGAGTTTGGAAATGATGTTAGTCACTCTTTAGGCTTGAATCACCTATTGGATTGCAGTTTCGAGTTTGTCTTTCCTACATTGTCATATTTCCGCTTGAGTTCGTAGTTCATGCATTTGAAGATTTAGTGTTAGAAAAAATTAACTAGTTTAAGTTTGAAGTAGTTGTTTAGTATAAGTAGTTATATGATTAAGTCTTGATGATCCGTACTAGTTTACTCTTAATTGATCTTGTTCGAGTTCCTAGTTGTTTGAACTAGAATGAATCTAGTTTCTGTTTGTGGACTAGTTAGCTTTGAATTTGGTTTGAGGGATTAAGGGGAAAGGTAAAGAAAGGGAGGGTACTTGAGTGTAGGGTCAGTGTTTGGTTGCTTTCACTATTGCGGACTATTTTAGAGTACAATACTCCAAAATTCTGTCCACATTTGGTAAGAAAAATTGTTCGTTGGCCAAAATTCTGGTTTTTGGTCAAAAAGCCATCATTTTGGACAGATTTTTGACAAAACAAAACCGTTCCCAAAGTCCTTTGTTCTCCTATATAAATAGTATTTCTGCCCTCATCTTCGAATATCATCTTTAACTCTGAAAAAGACACATCTTTTAAACACTCTATCACACATCTGCTAGGCATTTTTACACACTAAAAAAAATACAATTTTAGGAGTAAAAATCAGCAGCTGAACTTAAAGAAAGCAAGCTGAAATTGTGAGCTTTATGAGTGCTTCTTAGAGTGAAAACTCTTTTCAAAAAGTATAAGTCTTTTATAGTTGATTTTGGGCTTCTTCTCTAAGGTTTTGGGGCTGTTTGGATACGAATTTGCTGCTGTTTTTGCTCGTTTTTATTGCTATTTTTCTGCTATTTTGTTGTTGTTTCTGCTCATCTCACTGTTGTCTTTTATTCTGCGAACCAGGTAATTCTTACGTCTTTGTATTGCAAATTTTTTATAGTAATAAGAAGATTTAAACTTGTCCGGATGGCTGAAGTATGTTGTACTTGGTCTTTACTTAAGAATAAATGTTGTACCTACGTATGAAAACATGTAAATATGCAGTAGTTTTAGGTTTTAGAAGATAACTCTCTACTTATTGTTGTCTAGTTGTTGAAATGTCTGTTTCTCACTTTATTGCACTTAAAAGTCTTTAGTTTATTTTAGGTGAGCCTGCTGTAGATGTGAATCTAATTTCTTTCGTTTACTATGTTGACACCTTTATTAGCTTGCTTTGACATCTCCTTGCTTAGTTAATTTTTTAACCTTCCCCTGAAGTTATTCTCCAAAATATAAAAATATATTTATTTGAGTTTTACTTGAATCTTTATTTCGTTTATTAGAGTTAGATTTCAGTGAGCTTTTATCATGTTTCGGTTACATCATTTATTGAGGTGAATTGTTATTAGCATCAAATTTGGTCAATTTCATGGTTAAGTTGAAATAATGTTTGTTTTGTGGGACTTAAAAAGAGATTTGGGGTTTAACTGCTATAGGCTTCAATAACACACACACACACATATATATATATATATAAAACATACTGATTTGGCCCATTATCCATAAGCTGAATTCTTTTCTTAATTAATAAACCAGCCCTTTTTTTTACAAACAAATAAGTGGCCTAATGTCATGGAATTCCAATAAGCATAAGCCTAGAAAGTTCAAGCTATAGGTTGGTTAAATAAATTTTAATAGTAGTACATCCTCTCCTCTTGAATAATTAATTAAATAGTCTAATCTCTCTTTTTTTAATTAATTAATTTAAATGCTAGGCAATTAGTAGGCGAGCGCTTTAACTCACAGAATCGCTTGCGTAGCGTGATGTTTAACATTCAATAAATTAATTCAATAATTTCATACCATAATCATTAGTTTCTAGTTGATTTTTTAATCTAGTTAATCCCTTACTAAAATTGCGGATTCGCATGCGTAGCGCGATAGTTGACTTTTAAATTTTCAAGAGCTAATCTTCTCAAGTTTAGTAATTTTTTCGAAAGTATTACAAATAGTTGATTGTCATGATTTCGGATTCGCTTGTGAGGCGCAGTTATGACAAGTTAATTAATTTTGTTATTTGATCACGCATTCGCTTGCGTAGCGTAGTTATGATAACGTAATTTTATCCAAATTATTTTGTTTAGTAATTCTAATAATCAAGAAGTAAGAGCAGATAGGTAAAACATAAAAGTCATATAAATCACAGTTTGTCCATAATTAATTAAACCCAAGTTTAAGTCAATAAATTGATCGTACTAGAAACACGGGACTCGGGGAATGCCTTATACCTTCTCCCCGGTAAATAAAATTTCTTACCCGAACTTTATTTTTGTGAACCAATAAAGAGAGAGTCAAATCTTCCTTTTATTAGGGATTCAAATAAAAGTTGACTTGGAACACCCAAAAATCAATTCCAAGTGACGACTCTGTAAATAAAATAGTCCATACTCAAGATTGTCCCTTTAATTGGAAAAACTCTTTAACCCAAAACGATCCATAACATATATATCTTTTTGGGGGTAGAAAAGGGGTGTGACACTTGTTGACGATGTGATGCCTAGCTTTCTATTGGATATTTCTCTCACCTGTTTATATGACTGCTACTGAGTTACGGAGTCGACCCCTCGCCACTACTTCTTCGAGGCTAGACTTGATACTTACTAGATATCGTTGTTTGTACTTATGCTACATTTATTCACATTTTGTATAGGTTTTGAGGCTGGTACGAGTGGTAATCATACGGGGCAGTAGGTGGATCCGTGAAGATTTCGTGGTGAGCTGCTCAACTCGATCGATTCGCAATACATGGAGTCCCCCTCCCTGCTTCTCTCAAATCTCTATCTACTTTAATCAATCAGACAGTATGCATAAATATTTCTCATACTCTCATTATATGCTTGTGATGATTGTGAAATCCGATTTTGGGGCGATATTGGCAGTTATGGTTGTGTTTAGACACTGCCTTGGATAGTTATTTACATTATTAGACTTGAGATTTTAATGTTGATTAATTTTCTTTAGATTCATGATTTCTATTGTGTTGGCTTGTCTAGCGAGCCGGTTAGGCGCCATCATGAATTTTGGTGGGATTTCGGGTCGTGACAATTCATGGACGGTGGGATGATTATATTTGATTAGCCGAAATGACAATTGTGAAACGGCATCACCTATTATGTTACAACAACTGATATCGTGACTCTCCATCATAGAGAGTTTTAGATAACGGAAGAGTTCCTAGAAAAATAGTAGAAAAGTAAGAAAATTTGTAGAAACTTCAGCACAAAATGCTTGAATTTAATTGTTAAAGCTCGAAAACTAGTATATTGTGTGAGAGTTTTTATGTACCAGTTTCATCTGTCGTTGCAAAGTGAAGAAGAAGAAGAGGAAGAAGAGGACGAAGAGGAAGAAGAGGAGGAAGAGGAGGAAGAGGAGGAAGAAGAGGAAGAAGAGGAAGAGGAAGAGGAGGAAGAGGAAGAGGAAGAAGAGGAAGAAGAGGAAGAGGAAGAAGAAGAAGAAGAGGGTTTTAGTGATATTTTTGTCTAGGTATTATTTGTTTACCCTACAATTTAGATAACAATTAAACTTATATTAAGGTTTTAAGGATATGTGATTTCACGCAATACCAATTGATAAATATGAAGATAAATGACATAATTGAATTGTAAGTAAAGCAAACCAGTGTTCAGACAGAACTTCGGCCCTCGAGTCGAAGTACTCGTGAACTGATAAGTGTAAGAACAATGGAAAATAGAGTGAACTGATGAACAGTAATGTAAGCGAGAAATAAAGAATTATATTGCTTTTTTCTGTAAATAATGATGCCTTACAAATGATTAGAATCCCCCTTTATATAGTAGAGGAATTATACTTAGGGTATAATTCTAATTACATAAGGAAATCACTTAATTAGCTAATTAACCGCTTCTGATTTGATCCGTTTCGAGATTTACACTGTGATCCTCGACCAGTCACGGATATCTCGTTCTTTCGTTATTATGTCATCTCTGATATCACTCAGTGTATGTCTCTCTCGGCTTCAATTGTTACCAACCTCGATCTAGAAAGATACTTCAATATCAAACTCGATGCCTCAGCTTCGTGATTTAGTCTAATTCGACCTTCCATGCAATATTCTGATCTCGATCAAATAGTAAAATCGGGTGGCCCCGATTTCAACCGTATACAAATAGTCCCCTCATTTTTTGGAGTGTAATGACAAAAAACAAATTAAGCCTTCTATTTTTTGGACCTCAACAAATTATGGCATCATCCCTGTGATGTAAGCGATGAAAGTGACCGAAACATCCCGTTGGTATAGTTCCCAAAATCATTAATGAGCGTCAGTTGGTGGTCAACCACTAGCACTGTTGAACCGTCGCCGTAAATCCAGAAATAGGCCTGCTCCTCTTTGAATCAGAATTTACTTTCACTTTCTTCTAATCTTCTAAGTTTTCACCTCTCCCAAGTTATTCCCTTCTACTAATCTTCAGGTTCCACCGTGAATCTTCAAACATCAAGTCTTACCACCTTTTCCTTTCTCCAAACTCATAAAAATGGCGAAAACATCTAAAATAGTTCCCCAAAAGGAGGAATCTTCTTCTTCTTCTTCATGACCGGCCGGCGACAAAACATCGAGGGATCCGCTTCCTAAGGAGTGTGTTTTTGGCCCGTGTATCCTTGATCACGCTCAACTATGTCTAATAAAAGACTAAGCGGACATTATAAATATAATCCGGGATATTACGCCCAGAGTCAATCCCACAGAGAATTTACGTATCAATTAATTTGTCAGAATACGCAACTTTTACTCAATCAATTCTCTCAAGACTTTTTTAATATAACTTGGTGATGTTTTACTAATTCTACTGACAATAATAATAAACTAGCAAATACTAACAATTTGTTGTAAATAATGATAATAAAGGTCTAAGGTTTGGTTTCCCCCGTTGGTGAATTCTTTCTCGGATATGTCTTATAGTTTAATTAATCGTCTCTATCAATCATGAACACTCTATCTACCATAAATCTCTCTCAAGTAATTATGATAATTTACTAGACGCACTCTCTCAAGTTACGCTAGCTAGATTGCATTACAGTTCACTTTAGATTGCCCCGAGGTATCGTTATCTCTAATCCAACCTCTAAAACCCTCGGTTATGACTTTCGTCTATACTTCAGGATTGATGTTGTTCAAACAACTACCTAAATATGCACTCTCTCTCGAATAGATACATAATAAATAGGCACATCTAATTGAGGGCCCTTTCAATCAACTACAACAAGAACGTCGTTGAACAAATAGAGAANCCTAAACGTGTAGGAGACTTCTATTCCAACCGGGAAACACTTAAACTTGTCAAAACTCGGAATTGACCGAAACAGGGGCCTGGCGTTATGAGGCTAACGCCTGGATAAC
The DNA here is from genome assembly GCA_005239505.1 of Nicotiana paniculata. Classification (NCBI taxonomy): domain Eukaryota; kingdom Viridiplantae; phylum Streptophyta; class Magnoliopsida; order Solanales; family Solanaceae; genus Nicotiana; species Nicotiana paniculata. The sequence goes on along the minus strand of ML356203.1, from coordinate 153 downwards.
GCCAGGCTAGGGCTGGCGTTTGGACTCCAACGCCTGGCTAACGCCAGGCTAGGGCTGGCGTTTGGACCCTAACGCCTAGCTAACACCAGGCATGGCCAGGCGTTTGGGCTCTGGCGCCCAACTATAGCCCAGTGCACTCCTCCTCGCCTCTTG
>MDKI01178668.1:0-23316 GCA_005239505.1 Nicotiana paniculata | reverse complement strand
TATATATATATATATATATATATATATACATATATGGTGTTTTCCCTTTCATAACTTTTGAATTCTTCCTTTGCCTTTTTTATTGTATTCGCAAAAGGTCGAAATGTCTTAGCATGAAATAAGTAGGTTATGTTCGAAGGTTCGAACAAACGTTGCCTTTAACGTTACTTTGTGTTAAAGCATTGTAGGGAGTCGGTGTTACCGAAATATTTTTCCCCAAATCATTTAGGTTTATATCTTGCTAAGGCTAGCCTTTAGATCCGGTTATGAAAAATTTTCTTTTTCGAAGGCAAAGTTATTGTTATGGGTCTCGAATGTCTCCGAGTTGTTTTAATGTGGGTGTAGCCTTTTAGTTTGGGATCCGCCCATTGGACTTGCTTTCGTGAGTTATCTAGGCTTGTACAAGATAACAATCCCCGAGCGGGGGTGGTCGTGGCCTTTAAAATTTGGGGGTTGCCTAATAGGTCTTATGCCCCCGAGGTCTAGTAGCTTGGGTCATCCGAGTTTGTTTTCGGACGACAGTCCCTGAGTGAGAGGGTGATCATTCAAACTCTGGTTATAAGTGGCTCTTAGTCTCGTTACCTTTAGGGGATCGGAGTTAGGAAATTATTTAATGAATGTAGAGAAGAAATTTTAAGATATATTAAAATATAAGATGATTGCAAGGAAGAGACTTCTCTTTACTCTTGTGCATAATAAGGATGTATGTGTACATGCTTTTCGTCAGGGTTCGAGCATTTTACGTGGGCACGGTTCATTTGACCATTTGGCCCTTACATTGAATCCTTTGAGACCCTTCAATCTTGAAATCTCTTTCCATGTTAAAGTCTCTACCGGAGGGTAATGCCCCCCCTGTGTTCGAGGTTGATCGAAATGAGGTCTTGAATACTGTTTTGATCATCGTTACCGGTTCGTTTCCAGAATTCGATTCTAAGTTAGCACGATTTACTTGTTGCCTCGTTAAAAACATTAGTGAAAAAACCCATTCGAGACAATACCGGTTCAAGGGAAAAAGAGCTCAACGCGTGCTTTCAGACCTAAAATCTCATACTTTTACTCGCTGATGTCTTGCAAGAGTTGGTTTGAAATATAAATAAAAGAAAATGAATGGGCCAATACCTTATAAGTAATATCATTTTAGGTGACTTACGTTCCAATTGCTCGGTATTTGTTCACCGTTCATCATCCCGAGCTTGTAGGATCCTTTTTCGGTGATTTTGATGATATGATACGGCCCTTCCCAGTTCGGCCCCAACTTTCCCTCATTCAAGTTACAGGTGTTCAACGTGACCTTCCTTAGTACTAAGTACTCAACATTGAAGTATCGAAGGTTGGCCCTCCTGTTGTAATATCTCCCAATCCGCTGCTTTTGGGTAGCCAGCCGAACAAGCGCTGCTTCACTCTTTTCATATAATAGCTCCAGGCTCGTATTCATGGCCTCGTTATTTGATTCTTTTGTTGCATGCTGGAATTTGATGCTTGGCTCTTCGACTTTGACTGGTATCAGAGCTTCGGCACCGTAAACCAATGAGAACGGAGTGGCTCTGGTACTGGATTTCGAGGCCGTATGATATGCCCAAAGAACTTCGGGCAGGAGTTCCTTCCATTTTCCTTTGGAATTAGTCAACCTCTTCTTAAGGTTATAGAGTATGGTTTTGTTGGTTGATTCGGCTTGTCCTTTCCCACTAGGGTGGTAGGGCGTTGATAGTATCTTTTTGATCTTGTGGTCTTCGAGAAATTTGGTCACCTTGCTACTGACGAATTATTTCCCGTTATCGCACACGATCTTGGTTGGCATTCCTAATCGATATATGATATGGTCCCAAATGAAATCAATGACCTCCTTCTCCCTGACCTTCTCGTATGCTTGGGCTTCCACCCACTTAGAAAAATAGTCACTCATAAACAAAATAAATTGGGCCTTACCGGGTGCCCATGGAAAGGGGCTAACGATGTCCATTCCTTACTTCATGAAGGGCCATGGCGATAAACCGAGTGTAGAAGCTCTCTTGGTTGGCGTATCATCAGAGCATGTCTTTCGCATCCATCACATTTTCGCACGAACTCCTTCGCATCCTTTCCCATGTCGATCCAGTAGTAACCTGCTCTGATCACCTTTAGAACCAATGATTCAACGCCCGAATGATTTCTATAGGTGCCCTCGTGAATTTCCCTCAGAATGTAATCGGTATCTCCTGGTCACAGACATATTGCCAACGGACCATCGAACATTCTCCTGAATAAGGTTCCTGTAACGATCCGTCCGGTCATTCCGAGAGTTTAGCCCCATTTCCCCCATTTCTGCTTCATTTTATGTGGTTCAGCTTCATTTATGTGTGTTGGGTCGGTTGGTTCGGGTTCAGAGTGGTCATGGTGAGCATTGAGGCAATTAGTAACTCAAGGTAGCCTAATAATTGAGAAAGTCAACTGAGAGTTAACTTATTGGTGAACGACCTTGGAATGTGGATTTTATGGCTCGGATAGTTTTGTTAGGTGATTTGGGACTTAGGAGTGTGTTCGGAATGAAGTTTGGATGTCCGGTGTAGAATTAGGCTTGAATTGGCGAAAGTTAGTCTTTGGCGATTTCCGGTCGGCAGTGGAAAATAGGCTATTGGGGTCGGAATGGAATTCCGGAAGTTGGAATATGTTCTAATGTCCTTTTGAGTATGTGTGCAAAATTTCAAGTCAATTGGAGGTGTTTTGGTTGGTTTCGGCGTAGTTGGCGAAATTTGGAAGTTTCAAAGTTCATAGGCTTGAATTTGATGTAATTTTGGTGTTTTCGCATTGTTTTTGGTGTTTCGAAGGCTCGACTAAGTTGGAATAATGCTATGGGGTGTGTAGGTATGTTTTTTGGGGCCCCGAGGGGCTCGGGATTGATTTCGGATGGTTGGCGGGGTTTTGAACTTGAAAATTTTCAAAAAAATAGCTGTTGGTGTGAGTTTCTGGTGTTGGCCGCACCTGCGAAAGGGTAGCCGCAGGTGCGATGTCGCAAGTGCGATGGACCATAAGTAGGTGCGATAGAGGCTAGGCAGGGGAATTTCCACGGGTGCGAAGTTATGGCCGCACCTGCGAAGCCGCAGGTGCAGAGGATTGGCCGCAGGTGCAGAATTGGTCCGCTAAGTGGGATTTTGCATATGCGCACCTGGGACCGCAGGTGCGGGTCCCCAGGTGCGGAAATGTTGGCAGAAACAGTACAAAAAGGGGCATCCGTGAAATTTATTTCATTCCACCATTTTTGCTTGCGGGAGGAGCTCCTTTGAAAGCAAATTGGAGAGGGGATTCGTGATTCTTTAGTGAAGGTAAGTTCTCGGGTTATTAATATCATTTCTATGCTATTTTATTCGGATTAGGCTTGTATTTGAAGAATTAAAATAAGAAAGTTTGGAAAATGGGAGGAAGGAGTTGGGAATTTCTTTTGGCAATTTTAGTGGGCAATTGTGGTCTGATTTTGATATTTTTGGTATGTACGGTCTCATGGGAGGATAAGGGTTCTTGTGATTTAAATTTTATCGGATTCCAAGACGTGGGCCTGGGGCTCGAGTTTGGCAAAATTTCGAGATTCTTGTATAATTTGATAGTTTTTGATTTGGGTTGTGTTCCTTGAGTATATATTGATGATATTGAACTGGTTTTGGCTAGATTCGGAGCAATCGGGAGACAATTTGAGGGGCAAGAGCATAGCGGACTAGTGTTGTGAACTGGTAGAGGTAAGTAATGGTTATAAATCTTGTCCTGAGGGTATGGAACCCCGGACTACATATTTCTCACTGATTTCAGAATGGCGCACATGTCGGATGACGAGTATGTGGCGCGTACTGATTTTTGTATTGGACTAGGTCCTCTCTGCGGCAACTAATGGGTTGAATATTTTACTCAAAACCTTATGATAAATTATATTCTAAAGATTGTTGAAATATTTGGGCTATAAGCCGTGTTTGGGGCCTCGTGCCGATCTATTTAGACCCCTTGGGGGCTTTTTACTGCAAATTTTCCTCACTATTTGTTGATGATTTCACTCAGCCACATTGTGCTTACTGTTTTTGAAACTCAGCCTGATTTACACTACTTTGAGATTTAAAATGATGTTTTGGGTCGAGTACCCTGATTTACTGATTCGCCCGAGGGGCCTTTTGAGTGGTTCTGCTGAGTGATGGTGAGGTGCTGAGTGGTATTAGCGCTTGGGCTGAAGGAGCCCCTCCGGAGTCTGTACAAACCCCCAGTGAGCGCACAGAGTTCCCAGTGTTGAGTGACGAGTGATTGGGAGGAATGAGTGACTGTGAGGTGCTGAGTGATTATGAGGTGCTGAGTGACTGTGAGGCATGCCCGAGGGGCTGATTATGATACATGTTTTGCCCGAGGGGCTACTTATGATTTTACTACTTTCACTCTGAGCTTATGAAATATGTTTTGCCCGAGGGGCCTCTATATGATTCATTTCATTTTCATACTAAATATTTCGGTTTGTAGTTGTTGGAATTATACATTCTTCAAAGGATTTTTCTGATGTTGATTTTTAAGGCGTGATGATTTCATATATTTATGTTATAGTGTTGGAAAGAAATTGTGCATCTTGTGATTTGATGACATTGATTTTATGTGTTTCTTGCTGCTCAGACCTGATTTATTGTCATTACTACTGAGTTGGTGTACTCACATTACTCCTTGCACCTTGTGTGCAGATTCAGGTGTTAGGGCAGGGTGAGCTGCTTATCTGTTCCAGAGCTTCTCGGAGCTTTGCGAGGTAGCTGAATGCGTACGCAGTCCTGCTCCCTCTCCTGCTTACTATTATAGAATTTATTTTTGTTGAGTTGTATATTTTATGTAGATGCTCATGACTAGTGACTCCGGGTTCTCGGGGGTTATATTTAATGTTCAGTACAGATTTAACTATGTTATAAATGTTTAAAGGAAACCTTTAAGGGTAATCAGTATAGTAAAATATGTAAATGGAAGCTTATTATGATTTGAGTTTGGGTTTTGGATGGCCTAGTTCCATGATAGGCGCCATCACGACTGGCCTAGATTTGGGGTCGTGACAGTTTGGTATCAGAGTGCTAGGTTACATAGGACTCATCGATCATGAGCAGGTTTAGTAGAGTCTTGAGGATCGGTACGGAGACGTGTGTACTTATCTTCGAGGGGCTGCGGAACCCTCAGGAAAATCTCACATTCTTGAATTCTTGTCGTGCGAATCCATTGTATTCAGCCAAGAGCGTAACTATTGAATTCCTTCCATGTATTCGAACGCGCACGAGAGCGCTTGGTATCAGTTGTGCATCGACGACTTGTGACTTCCATGGATGAGATGTGATTTTGGCATATTGGTAATGGGCCAGTCTGGAGGACTTGAGGCCAGATTCAGTATGTGTCTTGATTGCTGAGATTTTTGTTGTGTGGGCACATGTAATTGGAGACTTGTATGTCCGTTTGTGTTCTTATTGATGAGAATTGGTGTCTAGATGCCTATGTGGTGGGTGTGGTTTGATGGTTAGATGTGTTCATACTGTGAACGTCAAAAGGGTTGGCTGGAAATATGGCAAGATTCATTGAGTGTTTGATTTCTGTCTCGATTTGGTATACTGCCTTGAGTTGTGAATATGTTAGAAGACCTCTCATGTTGTTTAGTTGTGGAGTGAAGCGGATTTCTCTGTTGGGTTATGAGTTCCTGGTGATGTCTTTGAGTTGATCATTTGCCCCAGTAACGTTCATGTATTTGATTGACGGTGTATTCCAGCCATATTAGCACTCCTTGTTATTGTATTCATTGATGGCATCCTGTCCTATTCGCGTAGCCAAGAGTAGCATACTCAGTATCTGAGGATGGCATTATAAGGATTCAGGGAGGAAAGGCTCTATGCCAATTCTCCGAGTGTGAATTTTGGCTCGGTTCGGTAGCATTCTTGGGACACGTGGTGTCCAGTGAGGGTATCTATGTGGTCAGACATGTGTGGGTAGAGCTTCCAGGAGCTCGAGATTTCTGTGACCGTCGCTCCGGTGTTAGTTCTGCCATCAGCTTCAGGTGTTTACCGCGTATTGTGGTGCCTCGAGGGTAGGCCTTGGTTATGTTAAGATGCAGGAAGGTGTAGTGATTGCGCGATAGTTCTGGTCTTCAGAAGTGTATAGAGAGATAGCAGATGAGGTTAAGAGGGCAGGGGTATCTCCTGCGGGTTGTCCTAGGGTGTGTGGTCCCTATGTAGTTCTGTAATAAGTTCTCTTCTACCAGTAAAATGATATATATTGTAATTTGAGTTTAGATTGCTTGTGGGAGTTGGCACGACCATCAAAATGGTGGATGCGAGATTGGCAATTGATTTGAGTGTTAGATGGTTTGGCTCATATCAGCTTATGGAGGATTTAGTTGAATCTCACCACATCATGGTGGCAGTGATAATGTGTGGGCATAGTCTTGTTTGTCTTGATCCTTGGCTTTGAGCCAAGTGGGGGAGTTCGTTATTAATAAGTTGATTACAGGATTATGTGTGGTATTGGTTTCAGTTCGAGGTATATTGGTAAATCAGTTATGACCTGCAGGTGTGGGGCCTGGGAACGTCACGAGTAAGGGAAAATTTCTTTGATATAGGTTGTAATGTACTCTGTTGGGTAATTGGGATCTACTGAATGAGTTAGTGGAAATTGTAAAAGGTGTAGTGTATGCTGTGTATGAATTTGCTTATGGCCTCAAGTGAGTGGATTACTTTCCTAGTATGTCAGTGTGCAAACGAGTCAAGTCGATTCTGTCTAATTGGTCAGTGTGATTGAGATTTACGTTAGAGGATGTTAATACTTGTGGTACTTCTACATCATCACGGATTATACATATCGGTACCAGGAAGGTAAAGGTAATGGCTTTAGATTCGCAGGAAGTCTCTTCAGGGTAAGTATTTTGAATGTGGTACTTTTGGGGATACTTGAGAAAGTATTTGGCGGCTTATGAGCCTTAGATGGTATGGTTTTGTGCTTGGGTCGTGTGTGGTGAGTCTGGGTTGCAAATTTGTGGTATTACGACAGGAAGAAGTATAAATTTAAAGGTAAGTCAGAAGAAACTTGGGTACACAGGGAAACTTGGTAGTAGGTCGGATCGGCATGGTAAGGGATACGATTAGTTCTTTGGGTGCTCATAAGGTGACGAGTTTTTCGGGTGTTTCTTAGCAATGCTCTTGGATCTTTGGAGGCCTGTGTAGTTGGTTGAGTTAGAAGAGTTCAATCCTGATGGTTTGGTGTTGCGCAAATGGGCAGTTTCAGATGACTAGGTAGATGATATCACTAATTTGTGCGACTTGATGAGGGTATATATTTCAGAAAGAGCAATGTATTTGAGTTAAGGGTACTTCCTTGGTATCGCGATGCCCTATTATTGGATCGACTGTTGATATTCAAGGTTGCATGGTAAACGGAAGAATTATAGGGGTATCCTTCGTGGAATGAGTGAGTATTTGGGATGTATTATGTATTCGAGCGGTGGAGTTGTGATCAGATATGGTAATCCATACGTTTCATGGACTTCGAGACTGAGAGTTCTCATAAACAGGATAATTTGTGGAAGTGAACTGTGAAGATGCGAGCTGAGCTAGTCAGATGTTAGTATGTACCATGATTCCGTCATTATGAACTTTTTGGTAAGTTATCTATCTATTGCAGGTGACCAGAGTTAATTTAGGGTCACTAGTAGGCTGATATGGGTGTGTGTTCGGCACTGGGTCGGAATTTTTGGCTTTGAATTTCTATTATTAAGGAATGTACCATTCGATTGTGATTGAGTTTATTCATGTTCTAAAAGTGATTTATGAGTTACCATTCGGTGTTGCGAGGAGTGGTGATTATTGGTTATATGCGTATATGGTGCGGTTCTAATTGGGCTTTATAGCTAGATTTGAGTAAGGTAAGTAATTGGGTGTTTCGGGATTGAGACATGTTGGTTATACACCTTCTGTTTCGGGTGGCATGGTATCGTCCGGTTTCCCCCGTGGTTATGGAAAAGCACTTTGAGTACCTGATGGTGAATTTCGAGTGATTATTGATTTTTGGGCAATGTATCTTGAAATATTTCAAGTGGACCAGCGGTTGGATGAGATCGAGCAGTGTAGCGGAGTTATGTAGGGGTATGACCTTTGGTATTGGATCCGTGTGCTTTAATTTTTACGGTGTGTGCCAGGATGTTAGTATGATATGGTGATGGTAATTGTTAATGGCACGATAGTCCTCTCGTGGGGATCTTTTTTTATAATTTTATTACATTGGGAAGTTGCTGATAAGTGCACAAGTTGCACAGGTTTTGGATTCAAATTGTATCAATGTGTCGAATTGTTAGTGTCATGTTATCAGGGTAGTCGTGATGAATGAGAAGAGGTCATTGGACCTATAGTGAACATTTTTAGAATTTTCTACAGCATTGCTGGAAGGAAAATATCGAGAGTTGGCTTAGAAATCTGCTATAATTCCTGTTTGGGAAGGGGGAGTTTCATGTCTGACTGATCGGACGAATGGTTGTTAGTTCTACGTGCTTCTTTCATCATCGCCAGTATATGGAAGTGTTAGAGCGAGACATTTCTTGATAAGAGGTTATGTACCTGTATTGGGTTGTTCTGAGCAGTTATGGTGGTTAAGAGTTATTGCTATGAGTGTTTGGGTCACGCCGTGTATTATGTGATTTCATCTAGGGTACGTATATGGCTTGATTCAGCATGTTCAGACTTGTTTAGTTTATAGTTATGGAAATTTTGATCTTATATATCATTTCAGAAGTGGGAATTTGATTCTAAGGTTTATGGGACTAGATTTGGGGTCGTGACAGTTTGGTCAAGAATATCCTCCCACGAGACCGTACATACCAAAAATATCAAAATCGGACCACAATTGCCCACTAAACTTGCCAAAAGAAATTCCCAACTCCTTCCTCCCATTTTCCAAACTTTTCTTACTTTAATTCTTCAAATACAAGACTAATCCGAATCACAATAGCATAGAAACGATGTTGATAACCCGAGAACTTACCTTCACTGAAGAATCACGAATCCCCTCTCCAATTTGCCTTAAAAGGAGCTCCTCCCGCATGCAAAAATGGTGGAATGAAATGAATTTTACGGATGCCCCTTTTTGTATTGTTTTTGCCAGCATTTTTGCACCTGCGGAATCCCACCTAACGGACCAATTCCGCACCTGCGGCCAATCCTCTGCACCTGCGGCTTCACAGGTGCGGCCATAACTTCGCACCTGCGGAAATTCCCCTGCCTAGCCTCTTTCGCACCTGCGACATCGCACCTGCGGTTACCCTTCCGCATGTGCGGCCAACACCAGAAACTCACACCATCAGCTATTTTTCTGAAATTTTCCAAGTTCAAAACCCCGCCAACAATCTAAAATCAATCCCGAGTCCCCCGGGCCCCAACCAGACATACCAACACACCCCATAACATTATTCCAACTTAGTCGAGCCTTCGAAACACCAAAAACAACGCGAAAACACCAAAATTACATCAAATTCATGCTTATGAACTTTGAAACTTCCAAATTTCGCCAACTACGCCGAAACCAACCAAAACAACGATTGACCTGAAATGTTGCACACATACTCAAAATTACATTACGAACATGTTCCAACTTCCAGAATTCCATTCCGATCCCCATAGCGTATTTTCCACTGCCGACCAGAAATCGCCAAAAACTAACTTTCGCCAATTCAAGCCTAATTCTACACCGGACATGCAAAATTCATTCCGAACACACTCCTAAGTCCCAAATCACCTAAAGAATCTATCTGAGCCATAAAATCCTCATTCCGAGGTCGTTCACCAATAAGTCAACTCTCAGTTAACTTTCTTAACTATTAGGCTACCTTGAGAGATTAATTGCCCCAATGCTCACCATGACCACTCTGAACCCGAACCAACCGACCCAACACACATAAATGAAGTTGAACCACATAAAATGAAGCAGAAACGGGGCTAAAATCTCGGAACGACCGGCCGGGTCGTTACATCCTCCCCCATTTAAACATATGTTCGTCCTCGAATGTGCCAAGAGTTGTTCTCCAGCACTATCAAACTGTTACGTAGCTTACCATGCACATACCCAGGGGTGCTCCCACATCACCCTATCCCATATAGGTTTAATAGCACAATACCGTTGAAATTTTGAAATCCTTGTATAATTTGATAGTTTTCAATTTGGGTTGTGTTCCTTGAGTATATATTGATGATGTTGAACTGGTTTTGGCTAGATTCAGAGCAATCGGGAGCCAATTTGAGAGGCAAGAGCATAGCGGACTAGTGTTATGGCCCGGTAGAGGTAAGTAATGGTTATAAATCTTGTCCTGAGGGTATGGAACCCCGGACTACATATTTCTCACTGATTTTAGAATGGCGCACATGTCGGATGACGAGTATGTGGATAGTACTAATTTTTGGATTGGAATAGGTCCTCTCTGCGGCAGCTAATGGGTTGCATATTTTACTCAAAACCTTATGATAAATTATATTCTCAATATTATTGAAATATTTGGGCTATAAGCCGTGTTTGGGGCCTCGTGCCAATCTATTTAGACCCCTTGGGGGCTTTTTACTGCTGTTTTTCCTCACTATTTGTTGATGATTTCACTCAGCCACATTGTGCTTACTATTTTCGAAACTCAGCCTAATTTACACTACTTTGAGATTTAAAATGATGTTTTGGGTCGAGTACCCTGATTTACGGATTCGCCCGAGGGGCCTTTTGAGTGGTTCTGCTGAGTGATGGTGAGGTGCTGAGCGATGGTGAGGTCTTGAGTGATATTAGTGCTTGGGCTGAAGGAGCCCCTCCGGAGTCTGTACACACTCCCAGTGAGCGCACAGAGTGCCAAGTGACAAGTGATTGGGAGGCATGAGTGATTGTGAGGTGCTGAGTGATTGTGAGGTGTTGAGTGACTGTAAGGCATACCCAAGGGGCTGATTATGATACATGTTTTGCCTCAGGGGTTACTTATGATTTTAGTACTTTCACTCTGAGCTTATAAAATATGTTTTTCCCGAGGGGCCTCTATATGATTCATTTCATTTTCATACTAAATCTTTCGTTTTGAAGTTGTTGGAAATATAAATTCTTCAAAGGGTTTTCTTGAAGTTGATTTTTAAGGCGTGATGATTTCATATATTTATGTTATATTGTTGGAAAAAAAGGTTGTGCATCTTGTGATTTCATGACATTGATTTATGTGTTTCTTACTGCCCAGACCTGATTTATTGTCATTACTACTGAGTTGGTGTACTCACATTACTCCCTGCACCTTGTGTGCAGATTCAGGTGTTAGGGCAGGGTGAGCTGCCTATCTGTTCCAGAGCTTCTCGGAGCTTTGCGAGGTAGCTTCATGCGTCCGCAGTCCTGCTCCTTCTGCTACTTACTATTATAGAATTTATTTTTGTTGAGTTGTATATTTTGTGTAGATGCTCATGACCAGTGACTCCGGGTTCTTGGGGGTTGTATTTAATGTTCAGTATAGATTTAACAATGTTATAAATGTTTAAAGGAAACATTTAAGGGTAATTAGTATAGTAAAAGATGTAAATGGAAGCTTATTATGATTTTAGTTTGGGTTTTGGCTGGCCTAGTTCCATGATAGGTGCCATCACGACCGGCCTGGATTTGGGGTCGTGACAGTTCCATCCTCAGACAAAAAAAATTGGGTTGCCTATGTATGGAGGGCCCTTGATTCTTCTGAATCCGAGGGCAATTTGTCGGTCTTCAGATATTCTACGTATTTGTTTCTCCAATCTCAAGTCAGGCTTGTAGTGTTTATCTCGGCATGACTTTCTTTTACCATCGATCTCATGAGTTGCACCACTACTCCAAAATTAAGCTCGTTGTCTTCGACCGATGATCCTAAGTTAGCAAGGGCATTAGCCTCACTATTTTGATCCCGGGGGACGTGTTGTAAGTTCCACTCCTTGAACCGGTGTAATGCTACTTGTAACTTATCCAGGTATCTTTGCATTCATTCTTCTCTGACCTCAAATGTTCCATTAACTTGGTTTACCATGAGGAGGGAGTCACACTTGGCTTCGATCACCTCAGTCCCCAAGCTTTTGGCTAGTTCGAAACCTGCAATCATGGTCGTATATTCAGCCTCGTTGTTAGTCAATTTTACAGTCCTAATAGACTGTCTAACTATATTGCATGTTGGTGACTTTAAAATGATGCTGAGTCCGGACCCTTTTGCGTTCGAGGCACCGTCCGCAAAGAGGGTCCATACTACAGAGGACTTCCCCGAGTTCACCAACAACTCTCATCCGACCTCGGGTATTAGGGACGGCATAAAGTCGGCCAAAAAATATACCAAAAATTGAGATTTGATGGTTGTTCGGGGTCGATACTCAATATCGTACCCACTGATTTCAACGGCCCACTTGGCCAATCATCTCGGGTAAGTTGTTACAACGGGTAAGTTGTTACAACACATATAGGGTGAAACTAAAAATACGGTTTTAATTTCCTAGAGGCGCTTAGTAAAGCGAGCGCCGGTTTTTCTAGGAGACTGTACCTGGTCTCGGCCTCTCATAGGGTCCTGCTAACATAATAAATTGGGAATCGCGTACCTTGCTCTTCGCAAACTAGGACTCCACTTACTGCGATTTTTTATACTGCCAAGTACAAGTACAGTTGTTCATCTATTTTTGGTGTATGAAGTAATGGTGGGTTCAATAAATATCATTTTGAGCTCCTTCAAGGCTCGCTGACATTCTGGGGGTCCATGAAAAATTGTTCTTCTTTTTGAACAGCGAGAAGAATCAGTGACTCTTATTCGATGACCTCGAGATGAATCGCCCTAGGGCAGCTATGCGTCTGATTAATCCTTGCACGGTCGTAACGTAGTCCACAACCGTGATATATTTGATGGATTTGATTTTATCGGGGTTGATCTCAATTCCTCGGTTGGATACCATGAACCCAAGGAACTTACCTGATCCGACTTCGAACGCACACTTCTCCGGGTTCAGATTCATGTTGTACTTCTTGAAAATGTTGAAAGTTTCATGCAAATATTTTAAATGGTACTATGCTCGCAGGGACTTAACCAACATGTCATCAATATAAACCTTCATTAATATTCCTATTTGTTCATCAAACATTCGATTTATCAAGCGTTGATAAGTGGAACCGGCATTTTCTAGTCTGAACGGCATCACGTTATAACAGTATGTGTCGCACTTGGTAATGAAGGAGGTTTTATCCTGATTATCCGGGTCCATCTGTATTTGGTTGTACCCGTAATAGGCATCCAGAAAGACAAAGATCTCGTGATCAGTCATGGCATCGATCATGCGATCGATATTGGGAAGAGGGAAGGATTCTTTCAGGCAGGCTTTGTTCAAATCATATCTACACACATTCTTAATATGTTCCGCTTTTTAGGGACTACCACTACGTTTTCTAACCAATTCGGGTATTTAACCTCCCGAATGGACCCTATTTTAATGAGTTTAGATACCTCGTCCTTGATGAAAGCGTGTTTAACCTCGGACTGGGGCCTCCTTTTCTGCTTGAACGAATGGAATTTCGGGTCCAGTCTTAGCTTGTGGGTGGTTATTTTTGAGAGGGATCCATGTCATGTCAATATGGGACCACGCGAAACAATCCATGTTAGCTATAAGAAATTGAATGAGTTTTTCCTGAGCTTAGGAGTTAGCCCATTGCCAGGTATGCCTTTCGATTGGGTAGATGTTCGATCAATACAACCTGCTCCAGCTCTTCGACCATTGATTTGGTAGCATCGGAATCATCAGGGACTATAAAGGATCGGGGAACCCCGTAATCATCGTCTTCGTCAGTCATCTTCTTGTGGCTAGGTTGAGGCTCGCATCGGTGATTTTTATTTGGCCTCTGGTTTTGCTCCCGACCTTGGCTCCTTTGATGCTGAAAGTGTTGATATCGGAATTACTTTGACTTCAAATATCTCCTCTGCGGCTGGTAGTTCTCCGTAAATCGTCCTAATCCCTCCTAGCATCGGGAATTTCAACACCTGTGAAGGGTCAAAGGTACTGCCCTCATGTTGTGGATCCATAGCCTCCCGAACAGGGCGTTGTATCTCGTGTCACCTTCCATCACATAAAACTTGGCTTCCTGGATGGTTCCGACGGCATTGATTGGTAATGTTATTTCCCTTTTAGTAGCTTCACATACCATGTTGAATCCATTCATGACTCAGACTGCGGGTATGATTTGGCCTTGTTGACAGAGCTGCTCAACGACCCTTGATCGAACGATGTTGGCCGAGCTTCCTGGATAAATTAACACATGTTTAACCCGAATTTTATTCACGGGTACAAATATTACTAGTGCATCATTGCCGGTTTGTACGATCCCTTCTGCATCTGCGTCTGCGTCTGCGTCTGCGTCGTTGAAAGATAAAGTTTCTTCTGGTACGCAGTCTCAAGTTTGTTTTTCCCTAGTGATGGATACTTTGGTACGTTTCAACATCAGCCCCTGTGGGATACCAACTCCGTTGATGATCATATTGATGACGTGTTGAGGTTCTTCTTGTTCTTCCTGTTTGTTAGAATCTCTGTTCCTGAAGTGATTCTTGGTTCGATCACTCAAGAATTCTCGAAGGTGACCATTGTTGAATAGACGAGCTACTTCCTCTCTCAGTTGTCAACAATCTTCGGTTTTTTTACCGTGAGTGACATGATATTTGCACACCTGGTTAGGATCCCTTTGGGTTGGATCGATTTGTATAGGTCGAGGCCATTTGGTATCCTTGATTAGCCCGATCGCTTATACAATGGTAGTAGCATCGACATTAAAGTTGTATTTCGATAGCCTTGGTGCGTCTTTGGGCCCGATGACCTGTCGAAACCATTTTTGGTCATAAGTCCCTTGCTACTCTAACCTCAATCATTTCTCCTTTTGTTTCTCATGGAGTTTCACCCCGACCCGTTGCCTCTCTGATCCCCGTTATATGGCTGATACCGATCTCTGTTCGACCTCGGTTCCCAGTCAATATCTCTCTTGATTCTATCGACGGGTCTGATAGGATAAACGGACCTGGAAGGAGCCCCTAATTGATCTTCTTCACCCCTAATTTTTGATTGGTACCGATTATGCACATCGGCCCAAGTAACAGCCGGGTACTCTATCAAATTCTGTTTTAACTGCTGTGAAGCCACCATGCTTCGGTCATTTAGTCCTTGGGTAAAGGCTTGAACGACCCAATCATCAACGACCGGTGGTAGGTCCATCCGTTCCATTTGGAATCGAGACATGAATTCTCTGAGCATTTCATTGTCCTTTTGCCTTACCTTGAAAAGGTCCGACTTCCTGGTCTCAACCTTGATGCCCCAGCGTGTCCCTTTACTAAAGAATCTGCAAGCATAGAAAAGAGTCAATAAAATTAGGTGATAAATTGTGATACCATATCATGGCTCCCTTTGACAGGGTCTCTCCGAATTTCTTTAATAAGACGGATTCGATTTCATCAGCCTCTAGATCATTCCCTGATGGCACATGTGTAAGAGGTGAGATGCTCATTTGGGTCGATCGTTCTATTGTAATTAGAAGTCTCAGGCATCTGGAACTTCTTTGGGATCGGCTTGGGAGCCGCGCTCGGGGGAAAAGGTTTTTGCACGAACTTCTTGGAATCTAGGCCTTGCAATATCGGCAGTACTCCTCGTAATTGATCTACCCTAGAATTATAGGTTTCCACCTTTTTTCGTTAGCCTCGATCTTCTCCTCCCCTGATTCTATCCGTTTCGTCAATTCCTCGAGCTTCTTTATAATCTCAGGGTTAGCCTCCGATTCATTTTCGTTCGACCTTTCTATGACCGGTTGATCCTTGTGGGTGACTTCCCGGGGAGGATCACGCTCAACCCTGCTCGGTGCGCGATATTGGTTTTGTAACTAAGCTATTGTCGCTTATTGTGCCTGCAACATTTTGAAGATCACTCGTAAACTAATCATGTCCCCTTCAGGATTTTGTGTGTTTCGAGTTGTCGATCGGGCTCCACCATGAATGCTATTTTCAGGTCAGTAGACAAATTTGCATCAATAGCCACATGTGAATTAGCATCAATCGGATTTGCGATCGGAATTCCTGTGGGATCAACATGTGGTATCTCGTTATCGAGTGTTATGTTGTTATTTTCATCTTGGTGACCGGACTCGTTGTCAACGTGCAGAGGTGCTAATTGAGAATTTGACATTTTTTGTATTTTAGCTTGGAATCAAAGACACTTCAAAGAGAAAGCATAAAGCAATGTGTGTTATGCAGGTTTGTATCAAATAATCGCTATATTTCTTAGCCCCACGGTGGGCGCCAAATTGTCTACCCTAAAATCGGATAACAATTGAATTTATACGCGTCTTTAAAGATACGTGATATAACTTGATACAAACTGAAAGAACAGATTAGTATTGAAATTAATGATAAGAAAATAAATGCAAACCACACAAATTAGACAGTGTTAGCCTTGAAGGTTGGTCCATCTCAAGTCAAGAAATGACTCAATTGATGTCGGAATAAAATGACAAGATAATATGAATTAGAAATAACGGTATATTGCTATGGGATGCGTTTTTCAATATGTGTTACAAATGCTCAGACCCTCCCCTCCTTTATATAGTAGGGGAGTCCTACTCTTGATACAATTTTATAAAAGGTAAAAGATCACATAAATTTCTAATTAATCGGCCTCTCCTTGATACGTGCTGAGATTTTTGCTGTGATATCCAACCGATTGCGAATATTTTGGCCTTCCGTTATTTGGCCCGATAAAGTTTCCTCGATCTCGTTCAGTCCCGGAGTCACGAGCTCAATGTTTTAACTTTGCGCCTTGGTTCGATATAATCTGGGATCGAGCTTCAACCAGTCACGTTTCAGTCCCGACTCATCATGCAATAGACGAGCCCAATTTTGTCCGTACACAGATTTATTGAGGTACTTAATTGGATTGGATTTGGCTTCACATTGAACTTATAACACCTTGTCGTTTTTCTTTTTTGGAATGAAATGAACCAGAATAAAGACAATGAATAAAGAATTTCATTATACCTCCTGAGCCGAGGGTCTTTCGGTCCCCAAACCTACTAGTGGGATTCCACTGGGTCGTTGTTGTTGTTATTGTATTATACCTCTTGAATTACATCCCTCATTTGCATGCATTTGTTGATTCACTTCTCCCGACAACGAGAATTTAAGAGTATATTGTATAGCATCACAGTATTTTATGATTTTGGAGGAATTTACAGTATCCATCTGCCAATGTGTAATATGCTTCCCGGTGACAAATCACCAGTTTCACACTACTAGAAATTTGGTAAAAAGCGACCACAAATAGCGACCAATGTTGGTCGCTTACGTCAATTTACCGACCAAAACGCGTCCAAACACGCTTGGTCGCTATATTGGTGGTCCTTTTAGTCGCTAAGGTAAAAAGACCAATTGTGCAGTGTAAAAAAAAATGACCAACTTTGGTCGGTATAATATTTTAATAATATAAATTTACCGACCAAAGTCGGTATATTTAAATTATGATATTTTATTAATTATTATAATTTAAAAACTTTGGTCGGTAAATTAAAATATATATTATTTTAAAAAATATATATTTAAACCTACCAAAGTTGACCACTAATATAAAAATCTGGGTTCTTAAGGTTGGTCGCTAATCTTTAATTTTTTAATTTCTTTTAGACATAAGAGACCAACCTTGGTAGCTAATTTCCAGAAAAAAAATTTTAATAGGAAAGCGACCAACTTTGGTCGGTTTTTTGGGTTATAATTTTGGCATAAAATGCCTATTTTGGCAGCTACACCACCTGCCAGCATTCCAGCAATCCCTAAATAACAATACAATTCAATAAATACAATACAATTCTATAAAAAAATCCCCAAAACAACAACAAAAAAACACAATTCAAAAAACACATTAAAACTAACAAATTAAAGTTCAATAGAACTAACAAATTAAACTAACAAAACTAAGTTAAAGCTTATTACAACTAGTTCAAAACCGGTTCTATTTGTCTAGTTCAAAGTATATAAAAGTCAAGGAGTGTTTTGTACAACATCATCATCACCGTCTGATAAACTTTCATCTATAAGACGGTATACAGAAGGGTTTTGTGGAGAACGGGAAGAATGTCCACGGGGAGGACGGGAGGAACCATCATGGGGAGGACGGGAGGAATGCTCACGTGCAGGTCGAGCCTCTGGCGATGACTCACGAAACCGAGGAATCAGAAAAACTCCAGTAGATAGGAGAGTTCTGACCTGAGCTTGCATGCCAAGGTACTGAGCATCTCTAACCTTTTCTCTTTCCTTGGCTGCTTCTAGCTCGGATGTGAGCCTTGTCACAGTCTCCCGCATAGCGGAGAGGCTCTCCCCATCAAGTTGCTCGCCTTGCGAGGAAGTCCCTATTCCTTGTGTTCCACACTTATAGCTATGGAATTTCTTAATAGGAAGCCTGTATACCTTCCCCCGTTTTGGACCGCCAGAAGACTCCATCCATATTCTCTCCATGATTAGTCCACACAAAGTAATTCGCTATAAACCCTTTCCGATAAAGATGAAGCTTAACTTCCTTCGGTTTTTCAAACTTCATACAGTCGCACCTAACACAAGGGCACCTAATTACTCCTTCACTTTGGTATGGTGGAAATGACATTGCATGTCTAGTAAAGTCCTCAACCCCTTCTAAAAATCCTCCCACAATCCCCGCCGATTAGGATAATTCCTATTGTACATCCAAGTACGATGTTCCATCTATACAAATAAAACAAGAAAAAATTAATTTAGTTACTTCATATCCTAATCTTATTTTAGTTAATTAATTTCATATCCTAAAATTTCAATTCATATCCTAAAATTTCAATTTATAAACTTTAAGTCCAATTCATAAACTAAAATTCAAATTCTTATCCTAAAATTTCAATTTATAAACTAAAAGTTCAATTTATAAAGTAAAATTTCAATTCATACACTAAAAATTCAATTAATATCCTAAACAATTTATAAACTAAAAGTTCAATTTATAAACTAAAAGTTCAATTTTTTATACACCAAAAATTCAATTCATATACTAAAATTTCAATTTAAAAACTAAAAGTTCAATTCATACACTAAAAATTCAATTCATATCCAAAAGGTCTAATTCATAAACTAAAGGTTTAATTCATATCCTAAAAATTTCAATTTATAAACTAAAAGTTCAATTCATAAACTAAAAGTTCAATTCATAAACTAAAAAATCAATTCATAAACTAAAAATTCAATTCATTTCCAAAAGGTTCAATTCATAAATTAAAAGTTCAATTCATATCCTAAAATTTCAATTTATAAACTAAAAGTTCAATTCATAAACTAAAAGTTCAATTCATAAACTAAAAAATCAATTCATAAACTAAAAATTCAATTCATTTCCAAAAGGTTCAATTCATAAATTAAAAGTTCAATTCATATCCTAAAATTTCAATTTATAAACTACAAATCCAATTCATAGACTAAAATTCCAATTCATATCCAAAAAGTTCAATTCATAAGCTAAAAATTCAATTCATATCCAAAAGGTTCAATTCATATCCTAAAATTTTAATTTATAAACAAACTACAAGTCCAATTCATAGACTAAAATTCCAATTCGTAAACTAAAAGTCCAATTCATATCCTAAAAGTTCAATTCATATCCTAAAATTTCAATTTATAAACTAAAAGTTCAATTCATAAACTAAAAGTTCAATTCAGAAACCAAAAATTCAATTCATATCCAAAAGGTTTAACTCATAAATTAAAAGTTCAATTCATATCCTAAAATTTTAATTTATAAACTACAAGTCCAATTCATAGACTAAAATTCCAATTCATAAACTAAAAGTCCAATTCATATCCTAAAAGTTCAATTCATATCCTAAAATTTCAATTTATAAACTAAAATCAATTCTGTCACGACCCGATTTCCCCTCCGAAGGCATCGCGACGGCACCTAGTCTCTACGACTAGGTAAGACTAATTGAGGAAACACATATTAAATAAAAGCAATAGAAATAAAGACGAAATAAGTGAGTCTACAATGAAAACATCTCCACTTGGCGCATACAAAATACAACTTTTCCCAAAACCCGGAATATCACTTTAGTCACAAGCTCTGTCTCAAAATAGCTCTATACAACGAGAGGGAATTTACATGAAAAGGAAATCTATCTAAATCTGGAGTGGAAGGTGACTCGAAGGACTCTGCGGACGCGGCAGAATTACCTTTCGGTCTCCTAAAAGCTGTTGCTCGGACCCCTGGCCACGAAACTGAGGGCTGGTACCTGGATCTGTACACGAAAAACATTTGCAGGAAAGGGCATGAGTACACCATAAATTAGTACCCAGTAAGTGCCAAGCCTAACCCCAGTCGAGTAGTGACGAGGTTAGGTTAAGGCTCTACTGGATTTTTATAGTAAAACAGTATAAAAAATGTGAACAGAGAGATATAATAATCTGAGGCAAATCAGTAGAAACAATGAGAAAAAAGGAAATAATAACAGGGAACCCTCGGCTCAGCACAGCATATAACAAAGTAATAAGTATGCAATGCAGTACAGGGGGAAAGCTCCCGGAATCTCGTCCGTGGTCCCAATTTAAATATGCAATGCAGTACAGGGGGAAAGCTCCCGGAATCTCGTCCGTAGTCCCAATTTAAATATGCAATGCAGTACAATTACAGGATACAATTTTTATTTAAAGCAATTCAGGAAAAATCACAGGCAAAATACGGATAAAACTACCTAAGCATGGTACATATAGTAATAACTAGGGAAAATTCAAGTAAAACAGGTAGGCATGCTAATTCCTAATCTAAACTACATAGTCGATACAGGAATCAGTGAAATATGAGTGAAATGATTTAAGTCATGGAGGAAAAATGGAGTTTTTGCAACAATGGCCCATGTACGTACTCGTCACCTCACGCACACGGCGCCCAATCAACATAAACAGTATTAAAATAGCATAGGGGAAGTCCCCAACACAGAGTTAGGCAAGCCACTTACCTCGACTGTGCTACTCAACTCGAAACCACGCTCTTTCCACGAGTATCCGACTCCGAATGGCCCAAATCTATTCAATTCGATTGCATAATGTAAATATAACTTTAAGGAATCAAAAAAGCTAATAAGTTCGAGGTTAATACGCGAATTTAGGAAAATCTCCCAAAAAGTCCTCCGGGCCCACATCTCGGAATCGAGTGAAAGTTATAAATTTAGAACACTTATTCACTCACGAACTCACACGAACAAGAATCATCGAAAACCAACGACAAAATCCTATTAAATTCTCGAATTTTATAATTAGGAAAGCTTCCTCCCATTTGCATGATTTTTCACCTAAATCCCTTAATTGCATGGAAGAAAAGGCCATATATTAATGATATACAAAGGGAATAGGGTTAGAAATTGTTACCTATGAAGCTTATCCTCAAAACTCACTCCAAATCGCCTACACCCGAGCTCCAAATGAAATTAGAAGTTATGAAATTCAAGCCCTCGAATCTGATATATCTGCCCACCAATTTCCGCACCTGCACTCCCTTGGATCGCACCTGCGCTCCTGCACCTGCGGAATATCTATCGCAGGTGTGAAAACCCACTAAAAGGCCTGGGGCCGCACCTGCGGTCAATTGGCCGCATCTGCGGCTCCGCACCTGCGGAAAACCAACTGCACCTGCGAGGAATGGGTGACTTGGCCAAGCCCGCACCTGCGAGCCCCTCGTCCGCACCTGTGGAAGGTCCATCGCAGGTGCGAGACACCAGAACCAGCAATGGTTCAGTTGTTCTTCCAAGTTCTAAATTCACCCGTTGAGCATCTGAAACATCCCCGAGGCCCCCGGGACCTCAACCAAACTTACCAACCAGTCCTAATACCTTATCCAAACTTACCAACCAATCCTAATACCTTACCCAAACTTAGTCGAGCCTCCAAAACACATCACGTAACACCAATTATACATGGATTCAAGCCTAAGAACCTGTGAAATTTCCAAAATCTACAACAGATGCCGAAACACATCAAAACTAGTCCGAATGACCTCAAATTTTACACACAGGTCACAAATGATACAACGGACCTACAGCCACTCACATAATTCTATCCTGAACCCGATATCAAAATTCCACCTATCGGCTGAAATCGCCGAAATTCTAACTTTCGCCAATTCAAGCCTAAATCTATTACAGACCTCGAACGCACATTCCGAACACGCTCCTAACTCCGAAATCACCCAATGGAGCTAACGGAGTCGACGGAATCCCATTCCGGACCCGTCTTCCCACAGTTCCAACTATGGTCCGATTTCTAAGGCTTAAACTCACATAGAAGGACTATGTGTCCAAAAGCTCTACGAATTTCACCACTCAATGTTCCAACAAGTCCCAAAAGCAGAAATAGACATGGGAAAAACAGTTATTACGGGATCGGGGCGCTAACTCTCAAAATGACCTACTGGGTCGTTACAAATTCATAAACTAAAAATTCAATTCATATCCAAAAGGTTCAATTCATAAATTAAAAGTTAAATTCATATCCTAAAGGTTCAATTCATATCCTAAAATTTCAATTTATAAACTAAAAGTTCAATTCATATCCAAAAAGTTCAATTCGAACACTAAAAATTCAATTCATATCCAAAAGGTCCAATTCATAAATTAAAAGTTCAATTCATATCCTAAACCCTAGATTCTAACTAAACTATCAAGACAATACAAAGTATAGTTCAAATCTAACTAAACTAAATTCAACACTAATTAAACTAATTAGTTAATAAAATTAATTAGTAAAACTAATTAAAACAATGCCTAAACCCTAGTCCTCAATAAAATACAATGTTCAAGGAATTGAAACAATAAACTACAATGTTGAAATAATTGAAACAAAAACTAGAAATAACAAAGAAATGGGTTATTATTCAAACCTAGGTTTTTTTTAGGTGGAGAAGGAGAGAGAGGGGTAGAGGCAGTCCATTAGTGGCGCGGCAGTGGTCGGCGACGGTGTATTGGTAAAAAAGAGCTTCACACGTGTAATAAATCTTTATGACTCAGTAGTCTATATGGAGCAATGAAAACATGACAGCTGGACGAGACTCTATGAAGAGGTACGAGGCAAAGAGGCACGGCAAATCACACCCACAGGGTAATTAGCTACGAAAATCTCAACCTGATTGAGAACATGAAGAGACACGGTCAAAATATATCCAAGCGGAACAAAGGGAAGATTCAGAGATCTTCAATTAGTGAACCACACGTTACGCAACCTTCACGCAACAGTTACGGTTACTCATTGTAACGTTACATTAATGTCATAATTAATCATTAATG
>ML356202.1:83050-108112 GCA_005239505.1 Nicotiana paniculata | reverse complement strand
ACTCTGATTTCCAGGTTCATGCATTTTGCTTTTAGCATTTCACATTCTTTAGAGAGTTGTTCCTTCTCTTTGGTTGTTTCTTCGGAATCATCCATGAAATCAAGTAGCAACTCAGAGAGTTTTTCCTTAGATATGAACTTTATTTTATTTTTAAGATGGAAGATACTTACCTCTGGTTCTTCATGTGATTCCTCATCGGATTTTCCAATTGCCATGAGCGCCTGATCTTCATTCTCACAATCTTCTGATTCTTCATCTGAACTTTCCCCCCAAGCAGCAACCATAGCTTTTGTTGTGGTTTTCTTGGGTTGGACCAGTTCCTTCTTCCTGTTCCTTATTTTATATCTCTCCTTTTTCTATTCCACTTCCCACTGAGGACATCTCGTGATAAGGTGGTCAGTCTTTCCACACTTGTAGCATTCCTCGTTGGTTGGCCTTTCTGGAGCTTTTGCTTTGTTGTAATTTCCTCTTCTAGAGATGCCCTTCTTCCTTATGAGAAAGTTTCTGAATTCTTTGCTAACCATGGCCATCTCATCTTCCTCAAGATCTTCTCCCTCAGTGATTCTCAGTGCTAGACTCCTCTCCTTCTTTGGACCATCAATCTTCATTGTCTGCCTTCTAAGTTCATAGGCAGTAAGGTTTCCAATTAGTTCATCCAATCTGAGGGTTGCCATGTTTTTGGATTCCTGGATAGAAGTGATTTTGCTTTCCCAAGAGATTGGTAAGAACCTTGTTAGGATCTTCTCTACCCTGTCCTCTTCAAGAATGAATCTACCAAGACACTTAAGTTCATTTGTCAAAGTTGTGAACCTTGTGTACATCTCTTGGATTGTCTCTCCTTCTTTCATAGTGAAGTTTTCATACTGTGGGTATAGTAGAGTACCTCTTGATCTTTTTGCTTGAGGTGTTCCTTCATGATCTACTTGCAAGGTATCTCAGATTTCTTTGGCAGCGGTACAACTTTGGATTCTGCTATACTCGTCTGGACCTAGTCCACACACTAGCCACTTCTTGGACTTTGCATTCTTCTCCCATTTCTTCAGATCCTCAGCAGTGCAGTCAGCTTTAGTCTTTGGTACATCTACACCTTCAGCAGTCTTTTTCATGGTAGCTAGAGGACCATCAGTGACTATGTCCCAGTGTTCATAGTCCTTCCCAATCAGGTGGTCCTTCATCCTGTTCTTCCATCAAGAGTAATACTGGCCATTGAAGAGTGGTGGCCTTGCAGTTGATTGACCCTCTCAGTTTTCAGGTGGTGCACCCATTTTGATCTTTTTCAAGGTGTTAGCCTTTTCAAGGATAACCTGCTCTGATACCAATTGATGTTTTATACTTCAATACCATACAGGGGGGGGGTGATTTGTGTGGTGTCCAATTTTTGAGTGTTGTCTTAATAGAAGAACCTGATTCTTCTTGGTGTTCCAACTTCTACTGGTGCGGAATAATAAATGCAGTAAAGTAAAAACATGGAGAACGTGGAAAACACTTGGTTCAAAAGGTGAAAAAACCACGACCTACTGCTCAGTAGGTTTTTCCTAAACTCTTCACTACAACTCTGAGCCAAACAACATTTACAAAATAAACTCTTTTGTAAACCTAGGACTAACTCTAATCCCTTTGTATCAAACTAGCCTCTAGCTAATTGCGACAAACTTCAAGTTAACTTTAACTTGAACAGTGTGTACCTATTACAATTTATTCTAATAAAGCTGAAAGATACAATATTATATCACCTACTACAACCAACTAGACTCGAAAGACAAATAGATGGAACTGGTTCTTCTAGCTGGTCAGTAGCCTTTGTGTCGCACAAGGATTTTGCTTGCAAAATTTCTCTGGTAATTTTTCTTTCAGTTCTTGCTTCAATTCTGTCTTTGTGCAATCAATGCTTCAGTAGGAATACTTCAACATTATATAACGCCAGAAGTTGAGATGCTCTTGTTTAGCTCTAATGCAACTATTCCTTGGTGGAAGAGTTTGTGTTTATCTCAAATTCCTTCCTTTGTTTCTGTCCTTGCTGAACTCGAACTCTAACCTCTTATCAATTTGCAACCTTTTCGCATTAGGAGACAACCTCTTAGTTTATGGATAATTCACAGATCATGTTTATCGTCTGTTCATGTATGGTTCTTGTTCCAATGGGTTCGTTCGAGTATGTTTGCCCTGATGGACCTGGTTCAACTGGGTAGGCATTTGTCAATCTGTAAAAACCATGCAGTGACTTGGGTCAACATCGTGTCTTAGCCTCGTCACTACTTCGCCGAGGTTAGGCTCGGCACTTACTCAGTACATAGGGTCGGTTGTACTGATGCTACACCTTCACTTCTTTATGTTGTGCAGATTACGGAGCCGGACCCAGTGGACATTGAGCGAGGGAGTATCCTTCAGTCCACGGCGACACCGAGGTAGTCCTACAGGTGTTCGCAGGCCTTGGCGTCACCATCTATTTCTTTCCTTCTATCTTATCTTGTATTTCTAGACAGCTACACTTGTTTATTTCAGACTCATATTTTTAGTAAATCTTAGACTGTCCGTGAAATTGTGATACAAGTTCCGGGGGTGTATTTAAGGAAATTTCGTAAGATTTATTATTTAAGTTGTTGAATTTCTTATCTTCCGCATTTCTAATTATAATTGTTCTAGTTTACCACTGTTATTTCAATTGTCTATAATAAAGAAATAAATGTAATATTCGGAACGTTGGCTTGTTTAGCGGGTTCAACGTTAGACGCCATCACGGCCTGCAGGTGGGATTTCGGGTCGTTACAATTAGTCAATTAAGGCAAATCGCAATGGGTCATGAAAGTATGGGAAGGTATAACATTTTTAACACGAGGAACAATGATTAACAAGTAGCAAATAAATCATGGAAGGCATTTAAAGCACATAACAGTTAAGACATGGAAGGAAACAATAAGGAAAAGCGGGAAATCAGGGAAACAAGTAATTCGATGATGTATAAGCACTCGTCGCCTCGCATATACGCCGCAACACATGAATTTCACATAGCACATAGTCTGAGGGCTCCTAATTCCCCCAAATCATGGTTAAACTCAACATTTACCTCGCTCCAAAATCAACTCAAAGCTCAACCACGACTTTGCCTTCGAACAAGCCTCCGAGCCAACCAAATCTAGTAAATTATCAACCAAACAATTTAAAATAAGCCTTAGGAACTACCCACGAATGAAAAAAGTTCAATTTAGATCATTATTGAAAAAGTCAACAAAAGTCAACTCTCAAGCTCGCTTGGTCCAAACCAAAATTTAGACTAAAACCTGATTAACCATTCACCCTAAGCCCGGTTATGTAGTTTGTTTCGAAATCGGACCTCAATTTGAGGTCTAAAATCCAATTTGATAAAAAACTCTAATTCTACTCAAATCCTCAATTTCTACCATGAAAATTCTAGTTTTTAGGTTGAAGTCTTATGAAATGTATTGGGTAATTAAAAGAAAGTAGGTTAGAATCACTTACCAACGAATTGGGGAAGAAGAGCTCTTGAAAAAATCGCCTCTAAGGTTTCTTGGTTTGAAAATAAAAAAGAATGAACTAAAATCCTGTTTCCCCCTCTTTTACCCAGCTGCAGTTATCGCAATTGCGACACAAAGTTAGCAATTGCAATCTTCGAATGGCAATCTTCACAATTGCGATCAATTCTTCGCAAATGGGAAAAACCCCTGAGCCTGATATCTTCGCAAAAGCGATATACATTGTCGCAAATGCGAGCCAAGGCTTTCGCAAATGCGAGTCTGCCTTGGTTTGCTTCCAGTCACAAATGTAACCATTTGTTCGCAAATGCGAACCCTGCCCCCATCGCATTTGCGGACTTCTCTTCGCAAAAGCGAAGTTAACCCAGCTCCCTCAATCTTCGCAAATGCGAGCCTGATTTTGCATTTGCGAGGCTCGCATTTGCTATCAAGTCCTCGCAAATGCGAGATCTGCAGACCTGATACACCAACATTCCATTTAAGTTCAAAAATCACTCAGTAGCCTATCCGAAGCTCACCCGAGCCCTCGGGACTCCAAACCAAACATGCACACAAGTCCAAAAATCTCATACGAACTCGCTCGCGCAATCCAAACATCAAAATAATACCTAGAACTACGAATCAAATACCAAATCAAATGAAACTTAAGAACTTCTATTTTAACAACCGGATGTTCGAATCACGTCAACCGACTCCGTTTCTAATCAAATTTTGCAGTCAAGTCATAAATATAGTGATGGACCTATACCGAGTTCCAGAACCAAAATACAGACCCGGTATTGACAAAGTCAAACATTGGTCAAATCTTTAAATTCATTAAATTTTTAAACTTCAAATTTTCGATAAAAAACGATAACTCAAGCTAGGGAATTCCTAATCCGGTTCCGGGCATACGCCCAAGTCCAAATCACAATATAGACCCACAGGGACCGTTAAAATACGGATCTGGGTCCGTTTGCTCAAAACGTTGACCGAAGTCAACTCAAATGGATTTTTAAGGTAAAATTTCATATTTTCTCAAATTTTAACATAAAAGTCTTCTGGAAAAATATTTGAATTGCGCACATAAATCGAGAAAGGTTTAAAGAAGCTATTGACTTCGAAACACAAAGTTAGAATTTAAAACTCTAGATGACCTGTTGAATATCGCAAAAATATTGATGGAGAAGAAGTACAAACTAAATTGAATTTATAAACAATATACTATTTGGACAAAATTACTTATCGAATCTGTATTGAGCTTCTACCTCCACCCCTGCTTCTAAGGATTCAAAAAATTCTGAAATGAATCACCAAACTCATTTTAAAGAAACACAGAAACCCATTAAAAAGGGCTACATTGCTTAAACAAAAAGTTGAAGGAATAATGTTTTTACTTCACCAATGCCAATTCAATGAACCAAAAAACGAGGTATTTGGTACGTGGAATATAAACAATAAGATCAAATAACACAAGGTCCAAAAAGTATTTAATTTGGTTCAGGGCCCAACACATTTCGACGTCGGCCCTGCACATGCACATGCAGTCACAATTACTAAACCAACACCAGGGACTATATTATCATCTCATAAGAAGGTGGTACAAACTAAGTGTGTCAACGTGCAATTGCTAAAGCGCCTAAAGGGCAAAAAAGACTTACCAAAACTTGGAAAATAACAAGATGACAAAGCGTAGACCTATGTGAGATCCGGATGTTGGTTGAGGCCCAAACAAGACAAAGAGGATCCTAGATTAAACTTACGATCCAACTTGGCTTACTGGAGTTGTATACTAGATTCCAGTATAATATACCGGTCTAGCATAATATGTTGGAAGTTCATACATAGGTGGTCCAATCTTCAATATATTATGCTGGAACTTTCAGCGTGTTAGAGTTCCAACATAATATGCTGAAAGTTCATACACAGGTGCACCGATCTCCACTATATTATGTTGGAACTTTCCGTGTTGCAGCAAAATAATGACTATTTTTCAATGACTTTACAAATGTTAGTTATTTTTGAATGACTAGTCCGAAGCTAGCCCGTGCTATTTTTACGGGAAAACACTTATATTTGACTACTTGTACAAAACAAAACAAATTAATTATAAGCGTAACAAATTCAAGTGAGAATATATGTTACCTAATTATGGTAAAGTTATAAGAGGTATACATTCGTTAGTTCGGTGTAAAAAATTGAATTTCAAGTAAGTATTTTTTGGTGGAAGTTGAGGAAAGATATTGGAAGAAGGAGCTGCAATGCTTATATGCAAATAGTATTGAAAACTTAAGGATTTATGGTTTATCCAATAAAGCGTTAATCCTTATTAATAATTACCAATGTAATTTAAGTGGCTGTAACGAGTTATTCTTCGGTTTACCAACTACCAACTCATTTTTGCTATAAATATATACTTACTTATAGGTGACTTATAAGTAATTTGTGTAAAATCTTAAATCAAAATTGAAGATAAACATATAATCTATCTCATATTCTATTAAACAAACTGAAGTACCTCTTTGATATGATTGAATAAATTATAAGGTCTCTTAAATAAACGTCAAAAAAGTGCCATCAGGTAAGACTTATTCTTTCTTAGGTTGTCCAACTAAATATATTATTAGTAAACTTAGCTGTTACATTATGAGAAAGAAGTTAACAAATATTTTGTTGATGCAGTAATCAAACAAAAAAACAGGTTCCATCACATGGGATGTGCTGGCATGAGCTAAAGTATTTGCCTTCAAAAACTTCCCCATATTTCCTTTTTTTGTTCCAATTAAATGTATACACCTCCCTTTCTCCTTTCTCTCTCACACATCAATTTCTTAATTTCATGTCTTTTTCTTCCTCTCTCTCACATAAAACATTTACACATATTTCTGTCTCTCTTTTTTTTTCATAGTCTTTGTGTCCACATTATATTGAATAAATACGCAACTGTTTTATGAGCACATGACATCCAATCCCACAACATGGCCTCTCTAATCAGCCCCATTTGACAGCTTTTTTTCTTAGATAGCCATATAAATAAAGTATAAAAAGACACCTCAAGAATCCTATGTGGGACTCCAGCTTATTTTTGTGAGGGCAAGAAAAAATTTTAACTTTGTTTTGTAGCCATGGATTTGTTTGATGATACCTCTATTCCATCTTCCCCTAAAACCACTCAAGATGACCAAATGGAACCTGGATTACTTATTGAGGAAAGTTGGTTTTTTGGTAATTTGCTTGATAGAAAATCAAGAATGTTGAGATGTTATTCTGATCCTTGTCCTTCCTCTAAAAATACTCAAGACATGTCAGCTGGAAAATCTATAGAGGAAACATTTTCTTCACTTCAGAAACTCCCACAAGGGGAAAGATTAAATCTTGATTCAAGAAAAAGCAAACCAAAGTTACAAAGAGCATCACATAGCAGTAATCTGGAGAGGACACCTTCTTTGCCAGTTTTTGTAGACTACAAAGATGAAATCCAGGATGAAGAAAGTGATTTTTCTATGGGAAAGTTGATTAGACAAGCATCAATAAACCATGTAAAAGTCTCACCACCAACACAAAGTTCACAGGTTAATTTACCAAAAGCACCACAGAGTAGTCTGCAGAGGGCACCTTCTTTGCCAGTTTTTGCAGAAAGGGATGAAATTCATGATGAGGAAAATGACTTTTCTATGGGAAAGTTGATAAGACAAGCATCTTTAAACCATGCAAGAGTCTTGCCTCCTAAACATACTTCAAAGGTATTGTTACAACTCACTATTATCCTACTTAAATTCCCAACTTACTTGAGTTTTTCTTAGATCTAATTGTTTTCAAGTAGCTTTTAATATGGTTTACGCCTGAGGTGGATGAATCTTATTACTTATGAATTTCAACTGAACTCGGTATATTCCATAGATAATCTCAGTAAAACACAATAAATTTCACCTAGTATTAAAGTTTGAATCCATAATTTTTGAAAGTATAATGAATTATTGTTCTTCCTTGAAGATTGAACTCGTTAAAGTTCAAATTCTGAATTCGCCACTAATTTAAACTAAGTTGTTTTCGTGCTATATTATTAGTTCAACCACATTAATTTATAACAATATCAAGCACCATAAGGCAACATCCAAGTAGCTTTTAATATGGTTTAGACCCGAGGCGGATGAATCTTATGGCAAATGAATTCAATGAATTCAACCGAACTCAGTATATTCGATACAAATAAAATATGAACCCATAATTCTAAAGTACAACGGCATGTTTTTCCTTAAATGTTGAACTCGTTAAGTTCAAATTTTGAATCCGTCACTAATTTAAACCCTTAGCGGTATTTGTTTTCGTGCTCTATTATTAGTTCAACCACATTAATTTATCGTCATGTAGCAGGGTCTAACCAAAAGTCCAACCATATCAAGCACCATAAGGCAGCATTCAAGGAGAAGACAAGAGCAAGAAAGCAAGACTAGAAATAGTTCAAGTGAGATTGAAGATTTGCAAGGTTTTAAGAAGTTAGACTTAAACTATGAAAAGAAGGATTCAATCCCAAAATTGCCAAACACAACCCCAGGGTTCAAAGAGAAGAACAAGAAGAAGTCTGCTGGCTTATCAGAATTAGACAAAATCAGAAGACCACCTTATTCACCAGAAGATCACATGAAAGAGCAGATCAAGTTTTGGGCTAGAACTGTGGCATCTAATGTGCGCTAAAATTGCTGATTTTGGATTTTTAATTTAGGAACTCTCTGATTACAGAAACATTCTCTGTTTCTATAACTAATAATCTTTGCTACAGACAAATTTATTATTACAAGACTTGTTACATAATCAAAGTATTCATTGGGGGAATTATTCTGTAAAAGATTTGATAACTGCTGCTCCCTCAATTTCAATTTATGTAAACTCATTTGACTGGACACGGAGTTTAAGAAAAGAAAAAGTACTTTTGAACTTGTGGTGTAAAATGAGGTATATATATTTTGTCTGGCTATAAATCATTGCATAAAGGTAAATTGTTTTCAAATAGGGAACATAATAATTCTTTTTTGCACGAACTAAAAAAGAAATAGATTAACATAAATTGAAACTGACGGAGTATTTGAAAAGATTGATCTTTCGCAGCATTTTTATGTGTTGCATCTGAATACTAGCTATAACATGTTATTCTGCTTATACCTAATCTATCAGCTTAGTCTATGAGAACATTTCTGGATTTAGTGCATTTTCAATGATCAATTTCAGTTTACGCCTAATTATGCATTTTGTGGAGTTTAAGGTGGTAACATTTACTTGTTATAATGTGCCAAGATCAAATGAAACTCTTATCAATTAATATTTGACGGCAGGGGCGGATTTACATGGACCTAAGCGGACACCCCTTCGTCAAATTTTTTTAATATATATATATATATATGCAAGGTGATGAAATACATACATACATACATATATATATGGATCGGACTGTACGCCGCAGCGTATGTTATATGGATCGGGTTACACACCGCAGCAATATACATTATATATGGATCGGGTTGCGCGTCGTAGCAAAATATATATATATATATATATATATATATATATATATATATATATATATATATATATATATATATATATATATATATATATATATATATATATATTCCCTCTATTTCAGTTTATGTGAACCTATTTCCTTTTTAGTCTGTTCCAAATCCCTTTCTAAATTTGGTAATAATTTAGCTTAGACTTACAATTTTATCCTTAATGAAAAGCTTTTATAACCACACAAATTACTCTGGTCCCCTTTTTGACTTGTTTAGGATCACAAATACCAAAAATCTTTGTTTTTTCTTAAATTCGTGTCCAGTCAAACAGGTTCACATAAATTAGAACGGAAGGAGTAATAATTAAAACAAAAATTAGAGATAAAAAAATTAAAAGTGATACCATCGGTTGTCGTTTTCGACTGTTTTCCCTTAATTTGAAGATGTGGTTGCTAATTACGGGCCTATTGCTAAAAGTGTGGGCTGTATTTAAGAATTGTTGGGATTAAAGATTTTTACCTTCTTATACACGGGTCATTTGTACCTATACTCGTTTTATGGGTCACGTTTTAACTTGTACTTGATTTGCAAAAAAAATGACAAGCGTACCCATTTTTCGCGTAACTTCAGACATACGGGCTTGAAGTAGCAAAAACTTTTGCCTGAAGTGTAGCAAAACTTCAGATATTTTTGCATGAAGTTTAGCATGACTTGCAAATGCAATCACGCAAACTTCAGTTCATATTGCAAATGGAAAAATTTAGTTCAATAAAACAGCAACATGTGTTGGCTGAAGTTTTTGTTTGAAAGCTGAACTTCAGCATTCTAGTATCTGAAATTTTGTTCTGTATTTGCTGAGCTTCAACATGTTTTGCTGAAGCTTTGTTCTGTATTTGCTGAACTTCCACATGTTTTAGCTGAAGTTTTATTCTATATTTGCTGAATTTCAGCACGTTTTAGCTGAAGCTTTGTTCTGTTTGTGATGAACTTCAGGGCTGAAGTTTGTTTTGAATTTGCTGAATTTCATCATTCTAGGAGCTGAAGTTCTTGTTTATATTTGTTGAACTTCAGCATTCTTAGAGCTGAAATCTAAAACAACAATGAATTTAATAGATCATGATTAGCAGCGATTGATGTTGTTCATTTCAAAGATTAAAGAATGAAAAATATTTTCGACATGAAAACAAGTTACTATAGATAAACTAGAACCAAAAACCAATGTCCCTGTAAAGCTAAAATATCTAAGAAGTTAAATTATTGTGAATAAGACCAAACTGAACATAATGGGACAAGCAGATATATACTGAATCATCAGGCTAGAACGCATAACAATATCTCAATCTTCAGCATTCAGAAAACGAAGGAGGAGAAAGAGGCCTGGAGTTGTTTAAACAATGGGTACAAGTTAAAACTTTTCTAAAAAGTGGGTATATGTTAAATGAGAGCCATCAAATAGGGCGCCCCATGCAATTTTTACTTAGACATGTGAAACTTTATTACCCTCCTTACTCAAGTTTCAATTTAATTACATATGCATATACAATTTATCAATTATATACACTTTAGGAATTAAATGAGTATCCATTTATATTAGAAATTGAATAAGGAATCAATTATTTCTCATCCTTATTCTCTCTCCCTCCTACGCTCTCTCTCTCTCTGTCACCACCCCCCCCCCCTCCCCCCGCACGCACGAGAGAGTCTCCTTCACTCTCTATCTCTCAATCTCTCGTTCTCTGTTCTTTCCCAATGTACTCTATTTTTTATCCTCTCATGTTGTATATATTTTTAATGGAATTCATCAATAGATTTTAATCGTTTTACTATAGAGTTTTAACTTAGCAGTTTCCTTTCATGTTGCACAGTTGGTGTTCAAATTGAAATTGTCAATCAATAAATTTTGAAGGTGTTTGATTCTCCATCATTGACAGTCATTATAAAAAACTTTGAAGCTTTGAATTCGAACTTGGGTTTTCAAAAACCATTATTTATTTGGAGTGGATGTTGTTTCAAACTATTGGAAATATCGTTTGGACTTTATATCTCAATTTGGAGGGTGTTTGGTGAAGATTAGACTTGATTTTGGTTAAATTTCAGATTGAAACTCGAAGAAGAAGAAGAAGAACACATGACATACAGTATACTTACGAAATTGTAGTAAAATTATAGTATAATTGTATGTAATTGTATTCTATTGTAGTTATATATATTTTTTATTTGAATGTTGTATGAAAGTTAAAATATAATTTTATAATGAATTAATCGTTGTATAAAATTTGTATTTAAGTTATCAATATAATCTTTTTACATAAAGTTATTGATATGTATCAAAACTGTATTAGGAGAAAAAATTTTGATTGAAATTTTAGAGAGGAAGAAACACACCACATACAAAATATATACAAATCAGATACAAAATATATTGTGATGAGCCAAAAGGTCATCTCGTATATTTCTAGCTAATTCTGTGTTCCGCGTGAAAACCTCCTTCTATATCACCTCGATTTGTGTGCGCATCCCAGGCGTGCAGCCGGGAAGCCTTTATGTGAAAAACTGATAAAAATAATAATTTTGTATTAGAAATTTGAATAAAGTTGACTTCGATCATTGGTAAACGGACCCGGACCCGTAATTTGACGGTCCCGGAGGGTCCATAGGAAAATATAGAACTTGGCCGTATGCCCGGTATCGAATTCCGAGGTCCCAAGTTCGAGAAATGAATTTTTAAAAGAAATTATTTTCTGAAAATATAAGAGATTTTGAAAATGAAATTCTATGTGAAACTTGTGGTATCGGGCTCGTATCTTGTTTCTGGTGCTCGGTACAAGTTCGATATAATATTTGTGTCATATCTGTAAAGTTTGGCAAGAAACGGACTTCATTAGATGTGATTCAGACCTTAATTGCAAAATTTGATGTTTAAAGAAGTTTTGAGGAATTTCATTGATTTTTGGTTTAATTCATCGTTTTAGTGTTGTTTTATGTGGTTTGAAACCTCGAGCGAGTCCGTGTTAGGTTATATGACTTGTTTGTGTGATTAGACGGGGTCCCAGGGGCCTCGGGTGTGTTTCAGATGGGCTACGAATCATTTTCTTCCAACTTTGAACTGCTGTCTTCTGGTGTCTGAAGTCCTTCATCGCGATCGCAGTGCTTCCTTCGCGATCGCGATGTGTCTTTGCTGGTCGCACAAAAATTTCCTCTTCGCGATCGCGTAGCTCCACCCTTTTCCCTTTCGCGTACGCATGAGCATCTTCGCGATCGCGTAGTACAATCCAGGCAGCCTTCCTTTTTCCTCTTCGTGTTCGCATAGCTGCATTCGCGATCGCAGAAGATAACCTACTCCTTATACGCGATCGCATAAGTTATTCCGCGATCGCGTAGAGCATTTTAAGCCAGTAACCATTTCCTTCTACGCGATCGCGTCTCGTTTTCCGCGATCGCGATGAACAAAGCACCTAGGCAGAATATAAGTTTACCAAAAATTGGGGTTTCACCATTTTTGACATATTTTGACTTATAGAACTCGGTTTTGGGCGATTCTTTGAGGATTTTTTCACAAAAATCGAACGGGTAAGTGTTCTTCCACTAGAATTAATTATATTTCATGAATTAGTTCCTTTTTCCATCATTTAAATTGTGTTTTAGGTTGAGAAAGTTGTGGATTTTGAAAGAAAACTTCAAAAATGTAAAATCATGATTTGAAAGACCAATGTTATCGGAATTGGATAAATTTAGTATGGCTGAACTCGTATCGGAATGGGTAATCGGAATTTGTAAAATTTGTTGGGTTCCGAGGTGCGGTCCCGGGGGTCAACTTTTGGGTCGATTTTCATAATTTTGTAAAGTTTGAAACTTTATTGTTCGAGATAGTTCCTTATACGTTTTATGTGTATTTTGAAGTTGTTTTAGTTTATTTTGAGCCGTCCGGAGGTCTTTTCACCCGAGAAGTCTATTTTTGAGTATCAGGTTGTTGTCTTTGGGGTAAGTATCTTGTCTAACCTTGTGGGGGGGAACTACCCCTTAGGATTAAGTCTGCCTTGTTGATTGTAGTCCGAGTATGCGAGGTAACGAGTGTGTACTCGAACTTATTTTCAATTAGATTAGCCTTTTAGGATTCGTAGGTTCTTATATTACCTGTGTATGATTTGTAATTGTTACATTTGAATCCTTGGTTGTTAATTTCATCCCTTCCTGTTTAAATTAGAATTACTTATTTTTGGATTACTTCGTTGGTTGTTTGACCTTACTTGACTTAACTGAATATTCTACTTCTCTTATCATCATGCTATATTTTCTTCCTAGCTTGCCTAATTGACTATAATTAGTGTCATCTAGCCTTATAGTTGACTAGTCGTAGTTGGAACATCTATTCGTTGGAGTCAAGCATGCCCGTGAGTCTTACATTGTGATTTATATGACTATTCCCTTAAGTGCCACTTAGGTCTAATTGTTAGACATTTATGTTATTGGTATTTCCTTGATGTTGCCTATTACTGGGCCTTTGTTTAAGCTGAGTGTTATTCCGTGAAGTTAACTGTTTAGGTGAGATTGGTTATAGTTGTTTCACTTGCCGGGATATTATGGTTTCTGTTATTGTTTATGCTGTTAATGATATTGTTCGTATTGTTGACTCCCTTGCCAGGATGTGATGGTTTCTATTACTGTTTATGCTGTTAATGATATTGTTTGTATTGTTGACTCCCTTACCGGGATGTGATGGTTTCTATTACTGTTTATGCTGTTAATGATATTGTTTGTATTGTTGACTCCCTTACCGGGATGTGATGGTTTCTATTACTGTTTATGCTGTTAATGATATTGTTTGTATTGTTCACTCCCTTGTCGGGATGTGGTGACTTATGGGTCATATTGTTGGTTTTTCCTTACCAAACTGTTGTTCTTGATATTGTTTTGGGTGAGGAAGAGTGTAAAGCACGAAGGGTGATGCCGTGTATTATGAGGATGAGTGTGTAAAAGCACGAAGAATAATGCCGTGCCATGTTATGATATTAAAGCACGAAGGATAATGTCGTGCCATGTTATGATTTTAAAGCACGAAGGATAATGCCGTGTCGTATCTATTTATTTGTTGTGAGGATGAGAGTAAAAGCACGAACGGTGATGTCTTGCACTTGTTTTGGTAAGGATGAGGTAAAGCACGAAGGGTGATGCCGTGCACTTGTTTTGGTGAGGATGAGAGTAAAATCACGAAGGGTGATGCCGTGCACTTGTCTTTGCATTCTCATCCGTTGTTCTAAATTTGGATATTCCTACTGATCTCTTATTGCATTTATTGGCAAGATTTGATATTCTTCCTGTACTGCATGGTAATTTCTGAGTTAAAGACCGAGCTCCGATGGATAAATTTTGAGGAGATTTTGATCAAGGGATGTTATTGAAAAGTGTTATTGAAAAAGCAATGGTTTTGAAATGATTATACTTGAATGACTTTTACATCAAAGGTATATTTGAAAAGCACTAGCCTTGCCTAAAATGATATTTGGAAGTCATTTATTGGGAAAACATCTTTGGAAAGTTTCGTATTTTGAAAGAAACTATGTTTTACGTAATTCTCTCTATTAAATATACTTATATCTACTTTTGGAGAAAGTATGTTTTCAAAGGAAACTCTCCATACTAAAATGATTTTATTTGCAAAAGTTTTTCATATGAACTGCTGTTTAAAGGTTCTCCACTAGTTTATGAATTTTAATGGCTAAGGCCCGATGTGAACAAACCAACATGGAGTTGAGTTATTGGTGCTCTCTATTGTATTGTGCTTCCTTTCGATTCGGCTTGTTTTGCTTTCCATCTTTCTGTGTATTTTTGTGTTGTTTAGTGATTGATTTCTGTAATTTCCTTCCGCTTTATATTGTCATTGTTGTAAATTATTCCGTGAAGTCTTAGGTAGATGTAACGTTCGGTCATTTCTATATTCATGTTATTTATTTTGTAGACCAATGGTGTCTTAACTAGTCCTCGTCACTACTCCACTGAGGTTAGTCTTGATACTTACTGGGCAACGCTGTGATGTGCTCATACTACACTTGTGCACATTTTTGTGTGCAGATCCATGTATATATTGTAGTAGCTGTGTGGATAATTGCCGAGGAGAC
The DNA here is from genome assembly GCA_005239505.1 of Nicotiana paniculata. NCBI lineage: Eukaryota > Viridiplantae > Streptophyta > Magnoliopsida > Solanales > Solanaceae > Nicotiana > Nicotiana paniculata. The sequence continues at coordinate 93,016 of ML356202.1, read as the reverse complement.
TCAAGGTAACCTGCTACTGCGTTCGCAGGCTTCGGAGTCACCTTCTTTGTATTTGTTATTCATACACTGTTGTATTTATTTCCAAACTGTTGTACTTAGAAGTTGTAGAAAGATTCGTAGATCTTATGACTTGTATTACCGGTTTTGGGAAAGTTTGTACATTCTGTTGAGATTTTATATCAATACTGTTAGTTTTCCTTTTATTATTGTTGTTTATTCAGTAACTGCTAGGCTTACCTAGTCCCTAAGACTAGGTGCCGTCACAATACCCAACGGAGGGAAATTGGGTCGTGACATATAAAAAAGGACATATTGTATAAAATCTATATGAAAATTATATTTAAGTAGTATGATGTTGTAGATGTATTTTAACTAGGTAAAAATATGGTATGAAAATTATAGATAAGTTGTAAATAAGTGTATACTATATAATTAGTTGTATGGAATTTATTTTTAGTATTTATGTTGTTGTAGATATATCAATTTGTATTAAATTTGTACAAAATTTATTTTTAAATTTGTATGTTGTTGTACCATCAAATTGTGTAATATTTATTGTAAGTACGATGTGTCCATTTTAGTGCTGATTTTAATAGGTTTAGTTAATTTGTGATAGATTAGTGTATTGGGTAAGTTAACCAATCAAGTGAAGCAGAATACTTTACTAGTCTCGCATGATAGCTATTAACTACGTAAAATCTTTACACAAATTTTGATATATATCAACAACTTTAGGCAAAAAAATAGAATAACTTAAATACGAATTTTATACAACAATTCATACATTATACACCTATTTTTTTTTTTAAACTTTTATACAACATTCAAATAAAAAAAATATGTAACTATAACAGAATACAATTATACTACAACTTTACTACAATTCCGTAAGTATATGGTATGTCATGTGTTTTTCTTCTTCTTATTCTTCATTTTCTTCTTCTTCGAGTTTCAATATGACATTCAGCCAAAATTAAGTCTAATCGTCACCAAACACCCTCAAAATTGAGATATAAACTCCAAATAATATTTTAGTTGTTTGCAACAATACCCAATCCAAACAAATAATGATTTTTGAAAACCCAGGTTTGAATTCAATGCTTTTTAATGGTTATCAATGATGGAGAATCAAACACCTAAATACTAAAAAATCTTTACTGCTCATCGTCGATGACGATTTTCATCCAACTCATTTCATCCAACTTTGGGCAGTAGTACAATGCTTCAACAAAGCCATTCAATGGAAAAGCCAATCACCTTCAAAAAGTTCAATACCAAATTTAATTCGTGATTAGTTCAGGTATTTTGTAGCCAAAGTTTATCGTTCGGAGGCTCATAACCCACTTGATGTTCAATCTAATCTTACCAATCACTCAAGCTATTCCAACAACTCCGCACGATCTAAGATTGTATACTTCGGGCCTACACTTTACCGATGACGGGAGCTGCTATTTCCACCATCAGATACTCAAATGTGGTTAACACCATTGTTCCCTTTAGTTATGCCTTTTTCTAAGCTAAGATTCCTCTAACTTAAGGCACTAATAATGAAATTGGGAGCCTTTTAAGGTGGAATATAAATAATTTATAAGTAATCTTTGTTGATAATATACAAATTAGGATAATTTTAGTAAATAAATATTAAATATTGTATAGGAAGGGGGAAAAATCCCAAAATTGTTCACTTTACAAACTACTTGACCCATTGTACAAGCAATTATTTAAAACCCTTCTGAAATAGGATTTAATACCGTTTCTTTGCCCTCAAATAGAATACACGGATTGCCTCAATTAGTATAAAAGGACTTCTGCCCACTTTTCAGTTTTCAAACTCCAAAGAACTTAAATTGCACCAGGTTAGTCCTAATTCTTTGTCTCTTTCGATGGTAATCTTTTATTATGTGCTTGTTATTTTACTTTTTTATTTCTTTGTGACTAGAACTATGAATCTGTGATGGTAATTTATAATTCTTAATCGATTTTTTTCTTTGGAATGATTCTGGGGGTTAATGACATTGTTAATTATAAGTTATTGTCGTGATGGTCATGTTAACATAGTTTGACTGATTTATGTGATTGTAAATGTCAAAATTAGAGTATACGAGTGTGTAGTATGAATTTGCTACTAGTTTATTTCTTTCTATTTTCTTATTATAATGAACTTATTTAGGAGTGTCGCTTTAATCCTTAATGATTTTTTGAGTATGATTGGTTGGAGTACAGATGTAGCTTTTTGTTTCTATTGTTATTTGTTTCAAGATGAATGCATTAATTAAGGGGGAGGAGATGTATTTTCAAGTATAGGATTTACAACTTGGAACAAGAAGGATAGATTTAATATGCATATTAGTGAACCAAATAGTATTCATAATCAATCAAGAAAGAAAAGTGAAGATTTGGTTAGACAAAAACAATCCATTCAAAGTGTACTTGCTAATCAATAAAAGCTAGAATATCAGATTCGTTTAGAGGATGCGGTTGATGTGATAAAATATCTTTTAAACCAAGGATTATCATTTCGAGGGCATCATGAAGATGAACTATCTCTCAATTGAGGTAACTATATTGAACTTCTTAGATGGTATACTAAAAGATGTGATCATGTTGCCGATGCATTTGAAAAACCTCCAAAGAAGAATCAATTGACTTCTCGATACATTTAAACGGATATTATTACTGCATGTAAGATGTAAACAATTAAATGTATCATTGAGGAGTTAAATAATGATCACTTTTCTATATTAGTTGATGAATCTCGTGATATGCCATGTAAGGAGCAAATGGCTATTATTTTGCGGTATGTTGATTGAACGGGAAGTGTAATGGAGCAATTTATTGGTATTATTCACGTTCGTGAAATTACTATTTTTGCTCTAAAGAATGGAATTGTTGATTTACTTGCTCAACATTTTCTAAGTCCATCTTCCACACGTGGACAATATTATAATGGAGCAAGCAATATGCAAGGTAATATAAACGGACTTAAAATCTTGATGCAAAAAGAAAGTAAAGGTGCTCATTTTATTCATTGTTTTGCTCATCAACTTCAACTAACTCTTGTCGCGATTTCTAAAAGATGTGATGAAGTGCAAGAACTTTTATTGGTTGTTTCTGAAATATTAAATATGATGTGATCTTCTTTCAAACGTAGAGATGAACTTCGTGAATCTCAAGCAGAAGAAATTAAAGAAGCATTACGTAAAGCTGAGCTTGAAACTGGGAGGGACTTAAATCAAGAATTAGGTCTTGCTAGAGATGGTGATACTCGATGGGACTCTCATTACAAATTCTTTAATAATTTTATTTTTATGTTTGGCCCTATCATTGACGTACTTGATGCTATTGTTGTTAATGCACATTGTGAAGAAAAGTGTAAGGCAAAGGGATACTTTAAAGCATGTTTCACATTTGAAATTGTCTTCATGTTGCATTTCATGCGCTCTATTTTAGCAATCACAGATGAGCTTAATGTTGTCTTTCAAAAGAAGGAGCAAGATATTGCAAATGCTATGATACTTGTTAGAGTGACAAAAGATCGGTTGCAACGTCTAAGAGAGGATGGTTGGGCTTCACTTATTGATGAGGTATCTAAGTTTTGCATCAACTATGACATATTGATACCTAACTTTGATGAGCCTTATGTTATCCTTGGAAGATCACGTCGTAGAGTTTCATAGTACAATAATTTATATCACTACCATGCTCTAGTATTCTATAAAACTATTGATTGGCAATTTCAAGAACCCAATAACCGCTTTGATGAGGTGACAACTGAATTGCTTCTTGGAGTTGCTTGCTTGAACCTAGTTAAATCTTTTTCAAGTGTTGACATTGAAAAGATATTGAGATTAGCTAAGCTATATCCTGATGATTTTGATAAATATTCTACAGTTGACCTTCGTCTTCAGCTTGAGAATTACATTGTTGATATCCGAGATCATGACAAAAGGTTTTCCGATCTTAAGGGACTTGGTGATCTTTCTAAGAAACTAGTAGAAAAAGAAGCGTGGGACTTATCCTCTTGTGTTCCGGCTAGTGAAATTTGATTTACTTTTGCCAGTTGCTATGGCTACGGTTGAAAGAGCTTTCTCAGCAATGAAGTTGATTAAGTCTGACTTACGAAATCGAATGGATGATGAGCTTTTGTAGTTGTTTGGTGCCTTATATAGAAAAAAAAGTATTTAGTAATATTTCTAATGATACTATTATGGATACATTTTAAATCATGAAAACTCGTCAAGGAGAATTGTAGTAATGTACCTGAATTGTGTTTCATTAATATAATTTAAATTGTCTTTATATATATAGTGACATCGCTTAAGAAAAATCCTGCGTACGTCACTGTATATATATATATATGTTACAATATTTTATTCAATTGTTCATCCTTTTAAATAGTGACATCTTTTGTGAAAAATTCTGCGTACGCCACCGCTTGATGGCATAAATATAAGTTCCCGTAGAGATGTTTTGATATTTTTGGCCGTATTATACAAGCAGTAATTCATGGGAAAACATTATAGTTTGTAAATAAGAAGGGAAAAAACGTAGAAGTCCTGTGAATTTTTCTTTTCAGGTTAACTTATAAACGAATTTCTCCTAAACTGAAAATTGTTGCATAGTTGCTGAAAATGGTGTCAAACAAATCTTTGTCCATGTTCTTGGCTTCTTGCTCTGGCCAAACATGGACTAGGAACAGCATTTTCTTTATTGTTAAGTATTTATCCTAATTTTTTTACTATATAACTATGAAAGAAAATGATAATATATTTATCATAACTAATTTTTCTTTTTTTAGAAGGTAGTTATAAATCTCTCATATTTGGCTAGTCCGTTTTCTTGGAGGAAAATATTAGACTTTTATAAATTGAGGATTCTTCCTTCTCATTTAGCAGAATCTAAAATATAGTCAGGTTTGAGAGTCTTGTTCCGAGGGAAAATTTCTGAGACAAGAACTAGCCTGCCACTTGTGTGTGCCTCTTTGTGAGATTGTTCTCTCTGTATTTTATACTCTCTTTTATATAGTGAATTGTCCATCTCCGGCTGTGGACGTAGGTCAATTGACCGTACCACGTTAAATGTTTGTATTTCTTTTGGTATATTTCTCTTTTGTTGTCTGATTTATTGTCGCTCAAGGTTTCTTTTACAAGCTTCCGCATGACACCTGATTATTTGGATCATAACAAGTGGTATCAAAGTGAGGTTCAAGACATGTTCATCTAGGCGGGTTTAGTTTTAGCCGCAATCTATTTGACGGTAATCATGATTTTTATCTGAGAAATTTGACCGGAATGCTACTCACGTTGAGACAAACTTTGTGGTGGAGATTTGGAGATGTGACCTGTTGAATGTTACATGAAGAAGCTGGATCAAATTTGTTTTGTCAGAAAATTCAGGTCAAGAGGGAGAATTGTTAAGTGTTTGTCCTGGTTTTCTTACTATATATAGTCTTCTTATCTCTTGAAGGAAAGATATCTACCATAATTGGGTGTTCCTTCTTTTAGAAGGAACTTAAAAATCTTCCAATATTTGGCTAGTCCATTTTCTTGGAGGAAAATGTTAGACTTCTATAAATTGAGGATCCTTCCTTCTCATTTAGCAATATCCATAATGTAATCCCTAAGGGGTTCGATAGTCTTGTTTAGGGGGAAAATTTATGAGACAAGTGTTATGTTGTCGCTTGTGTGTGTCTCTTTGTGATATTGTTCTCTTGATATTTTATACTCTCGTTCATATAGTGAATTGCTTATCTCGCCTGTAGACATAGGTCAATTGATCGAACCACATTAAATATTTGTGTCTCTTTTAATATATTTCTCTTTTGTTGTCTGATTCATCGTCGTTCAAGGTTTGCTTTACTAGCTTCCGCATGACACCTGATTATTTCGATCCTAACAATGATAACATAAAAAAAAAAAAACCTTCAGTGTTGATTCATGTAGATACTAAGTAAGTTCTTGGATATAAAAATGTATGATTTTAAAAAAAAATAGTATTTGAAATTAAGTTGAAAAATGATATTTGAAAATTTAAAATTGTGTTTGGACATGTATTTTACTTGAAAAAAAATATTGCAGAGCTTTACGAGTTGGGACAAAAAATCTGAAAAACTTGAAAAAATGTGGTCAAAATCACTTTTTAGTTTTTGAAAAACTTATATAATTTTATGGACAAACACATTTTTGAAAAGAAAAAAAGTAAGAAGAAAGGATATTTCCTTTATGGGCAAACGGGTCCTAATATTGCTTTTTAAATGCATACTTACCAATACTTTCAAAGAAGATATGAGAAAACCAAAATAACTCTGCAAGCCAGGACTTAAGTAATCTTACTTTCAATGACAACAGGAAACCACCAACGGAAAAGAACAAAAAGGAGAAAGGAAAAGAAGAAAAGGCTAAATTCAGCCAAAAAGCTGCATATGATCTATTCCTTTACCCTTTTCGATATTTTGGAAATGTAAGATTCATGATCCATAAAGTTGTCACATTACTCCAAAAAGAAAAAAGGTAAACAACAAAGAAAAGAACTGCTTAAGTCATGTGTTTTTGTGAGTTACTTTTTCCTTTTTGTTTTCTAAGGTGTCAAAGTGGAAACGTCCTAGACACAGGGGTGTTAACCGATCTTTAAAATCCGATTAAAATAGCTAATCGAATTGTACCGAATCGATTATTAAGTTTCTTTAAATAAAATTGTAAGTTTTATATAAAATTATAACTGTACCGATAATTAGGATATATTTTTAATTTTATAAAAATAAACTAAAAAAATACCGAACCATTCCGAATAATTTTACATGAAAAAATAAATTTTTTATATTAAATTTAGAAATAATAAAACATTATTTTTTTTCCTTGAGCCTTGTGATTAAGGAAACATTTACAAGTCAACAAGTAATTAAAGCCTTAAGTCTCAATTCTCAAACTATTATGCTACTACTATTGAAACTTATAAGTTAGTTCTAGCTATCATCTTGAGTAGCATGCCACATGTATTCCAGCGATCTTGAGTAGCAAACCATATGGTATTAAATATTTCTCCTCTCGTATGATTTAGATTTTTCTTATTATATACTTAATCTTCTAATAGACTCTATTCTTGAGTCCAATCTTGCTTAATATATTCCAACTCGTGTGATCTATATTTCTATTACTTTTGCTCAATTTCTCTTACTTTGTAGTAGAATAGTGGGACAAATCTTTATTCTACCTATCTTTCATATTTTCTTGATTCATCGTCTTTCAAAATGTCTAGAGAGTTTATATATTTTATCGCGTTCTAACATCTATGTAACACCCTGTAAAATTCGGCTTAGGTATGAATGTGTTAGATGAGTAGTAAGGTTATATTTTGGACATGTGAAGTTCTATTGGTATGAGTATGGGTAGGGGTATGCATTCGATTTATCGATTCGATTTTGACCCTTATCGATAATTACTTATCGATTATCGATTTGTACATATGCTTATCGTTATCGTTTCAATAAGATTTCGATTTTTTCGATTTCGATTTATCGATTTTTGGGGCTTATCGATTCGGTTATCGATTACACCAATAAGAAAATTTGCGGGATTCCACGGAAAGTATATCGCTATAAATACACCTAACTAATATGGACAAAAAGAAGCTAAAATAATACATGCAAGAGTAGATGTTCCAGAATCAAACGATTAATTAGAATCTGCAAGGAAAAGTTATGAACAGAACTTTTGGCACATATGTAAATTTCTATATTATATTCCCCACTTCATTAGGTTTGAGATGATCTTTTCTAGGAAGAAATGCATCAACATTCCGATTTCAACAAATTGTTATATATGAACTACGAGCCCTTTAAAATTTCTTCCTAGCCAAATGGTAAAGGGAAAATAATATCACCTGCAATATGATTTCTTTTCCATTGCATATCACAACCTCTACAAGCACATGAAAAACTCATTCTACAATAACACTTAAAAATCTATAGCAATCAGGAAAATCACTAAGAAAAAATGGACATGCTGTAAAACCCTTTAGTGACAGGCTATCTAATACTGCAGCTCTTCTTGCACAGAGCAATTTTAAGACACCGAACAACAATCTCCACCGAAAAACAATACTGCCCTTTAGTGACAGGCTAAAGCCACAGAATCAAACGATTTTCTGACTGCACTTGCAACTCTGGATGTATGACAATGTCCAACAAGTAGAATTACACATTACACAAAAAGTTTGACATCTATGAAGTTCAACTTCGTAGAAGCTGCTTGAGACCATGCTGCCAGGATATTTAATCCAGCAGCTGCAATATCAGCCGAGAAATTACTTGCAAGAAAAAGCCAAATCCTCAAATAAAGTACGAATCCAATAGAATCAAAGTAAAAAGAACTAATCCACAACCACATTGAAGATTCAGGAAGTAAATATCAGGATGAGATGAGATGATGACCAGCACAAAAATACTACACAATTTACTCTGCTCTAGATTGATCGCATAGTTTCTACCGAGCTTTAACCTGAAAGAAATTAAGAAAAATATTAAGAACTTTGTAATNCTAACAAACTCTAGCAAACATCGTCGGTGGAAGCTTCTTTGTCAAGATTAGTAAAATCTAATAAGAATATATATTAACAAGTCAAGCAATTACTATATTATTTAACTATATTAAGAAATACAATAAAATTAATTAAAATATAAATACCTTTCTCGAGTGTCTCGAGAAAATCTAAATCGTCCTCAACATTTCCAGGAAGCGATTCACTTCGAAGCCAATCTTGAAGGCACACTAGAGTTTCAACCAATTTAGGAGTTAATGAACTCCTAAATTGGTCAAGAATACGCCCTCCGGTGCTAAATTCACTTTCATATGCCACACTTGAAATAGGAATAGCAAGCACATCTCGAGCCATCTTAACAAGAATAGGAAATCTAGGTGAGTTCACCTTCTACCAAGCCAAGATATCAAAGTCCGGTCTTTCATTTCAGGATCTTCTGCAAGATACTTTTCCAATTCTGTTTTAGAATCTGCACCTCCACTTGCAGCTTTATGTTTCCTTACTTCATCTAGAAGTTTACCTAAACCAGTTGAAGTTTCCATTGTGCTGAATGAAAAGCTTGGCAAAGAGGTAGAAACTTTACCACCAGTATCTTTTGAAACCGACTTAGAGACACACTCATTAAACAATGATCTCATATAAGTATGAACCTCTTTTTTAATAATTGTCCCTTCATCTCTAAACATTTTCTTAAGTACAAAACTAACAGTAGTAAACTTGTAGCGAGGATCCAAAACACAGGCAATGAAAATTATTTTGTTCATTTTTTTTGATTCACCCTAATACTTCTCAATTTTTTTCCACATACTTAATGTCATCTCACCCAAAAGTTCATTTTCAGTTGTTATTAATCGATTTAAGTAAACAACAACTTGACCAATTTCAAGAAAATGGGCATTTGATGTTACATAAAGTGACCCGGACACCTTCAAAGTGAGATTATAAAATATTTCAAGAAATTGTGCAATTCTCTTTACCTCATCCCAATCAGTTCTTGTAAGCATACCTACAGGCTTTCCATCTGAAATGGCATCAAACATAAGATAACGTGACAAGCCGGTATCACAATCAGAATATTCTTTAATTGCACGCTCATATTCAATAGCCTTGCTCAACATCAAGTAGGTGGAATTCCACCTTGTAGGAACATCTAAGCATAACGACTTCTTGGAAACATTTTCACTTTCACAACATTCCTGAAACTTCCTCAACCTAGCAAGAGACTGTCTAATATATCTGACTACACATCTAACACGAGCAATAGAAATACCTGACTCTTTTAAACCATCTTTCACAATAATATTTACAATATGTGCCATGCATCTCATGTGAAGGTTTTGACCATTCATGGAATTGGGTTCCCCAATCATCTAATTTGTCAGACAACTTCTCCACGGTCACATCATTTGAACTAGCATTGTCAACTGTGAC